>JALBCR010002663.1:0-46919 GCA_030710515.1 Abscondita cerata | reverse complement strand
GATTCCCAAAGTGGTCCAGGTGGACCCCCAGGGTCCACAGGAGCCCGATAGGTCTACGCTTGCGTGGAAAAAAATGGGGGTCCACAACTCGTTAACGGGGTCTATAAAAATGTATTAGGTGACCCGACTTGACTTCTCCTATGAATAAGGGAGACAATAATATATATAGGCAGACAATATTATAAAGCTTGACTTCTCCTATGAATATAGGAAGACAATATTATAAGAAGCTCAGCAATTGTTTTTGTAAGAACTTGCATATTCCATATTCAGAAAGAGCGTGTCAAGACTCCGCCGATGCCGCGCCGCCCGCCCGCCTAGTTAAAGTCGTGTCTGAACTTGCATGAACTTGTTGGATTTTTTCTTTAATATAAATACGAATGCGAATGATAAACATTACTCAGTTGTTTCCGGAATTTCAAAAAGAAAGTGTACCTATATAAGTGTTCACCAGTGACGGAAGTAGTTTTCAGACTTTTGAAAATTAAAGTGAATTGATATTATTGTTTGCCAGTGTTGGAAAAGTAAGTACCTCACCTATCTATTTGTTAGCAACTTGTATCTTAAAAGCCACTTCTATTATGTTTGTTAAATCATTTTAAGATTACTTAACAAACATTTTTTCATATTTACAGGTAAGTAATTGATACGAAACATGGCTGAATCTAAGAAGAAGTGTCGACAGTACAGTGTTGAATATTTGAAATTTGGTTTCTTCCATCAAATACAGACAAGCGATTGCCCATGTGTCTTTTATGCAACAAAGTCTTGAGCAATGACTCTATGAAACCATCGAAGCTGGAAGATCATCTAAGAAGGTGTCATCCTGACAAAATAGGTAAGGATTTGAAATATTTCCAAACATTGAAGGAAAAGTATGAAAAGAGACCCACCGTGCATAGTATGTTCAGCTTCAACGTCTGAAAGCAACGACGATGGCTTGCGGGCATCTTACAATATCTCATTACTTATAGCAAAATCTGGGAAACCGCATACCATTGGAGAGGAGTTAATTTTGCCTGCTGTTGAAGAGGTCTTAAAACTGTCCTGCACAAATCTTCATTTGACATACTTAAAAGAATTCCTTTGAGTAACAACACTGTACAAAGACGTATTGATGAAATGAGCTCTGATGTTGAAAGTTTCTTGTGTAATTATCTGCAAACAACTCATTTTTCTATTCAACTGGACGAGTCAACTTTACCTGGCAATGAAGCATTATTATTGGCATATGTTCGATTTATCAAAGGCGAACAAATGTTTGAAGAGTTACTATTCGCGAAAACTTTGAAGACTGACACTAAAGGTGAATCAATTTTTAATGTTCTGAATGATTTTTTTACGGAAAAATCAATTGCATTCTACAAACATTATTTCGGTGGCAACAGATGGAGCTCCTGCCATGGTCGGGCGATATCGTGGGTTTATAAGTCATCTTAAAAGGATTATACCAGAGGTAATTGCAATTCACTGTGTCATCCACCGACAACATCTAGTAGCGAAAAAATTGAGTGATAGATTGCACCAAGCGCTTCAATTTGTGATTAATGCAGTTAACAAAATAAGAAGCAATGCATTAAATACGCGCTTATTTGCACAGTTGTGCGAAGAAAATGATGAGGACTTCCAACGATTGCTGCTACATACCGAAGTACGCTGGTTGTCGAAAGGTGCATGTCTATCAAGATTCTATTTGCTTTTCGACTCTGTTTTAGAGTTTCTGAACACTAAAGATCCTGTTTTAAAAAAACCTCATGAATTTCAAAGCAGACATTGCGTATTTGACAGATTTGTTCAAAAAATTCAATGACCTCAACCTACAGTTACAAGGGGACAGCCTCAATTTGATAAAAACAAAGAGTGAAATTTCAGCTTTTCTTGGTAAACTGAAACTTATGAAGCAAAATATTGGTCGACGTGAATTTTCCCAGTTTCCAAATTTATCGCAGGTAGAATGCCTCGACGAAGATATTCAGACGTATGTTCAACATTTGATTGCCCTGTATGATGATTTTAAAATCAGATTTGAAGACATTCTGTCGATGGATATACCACCATGGATAATAAATCCATATGATGAAACTGAAGTGGAAAATGTGGTACTGCAAGAAGAGCTACTCGAGCTTAGCACTAATGAGGAGCTCAAAGTAGCATTCAAAAGAGGGTATCAATCATTTTGGCTGCAGGCACAAATACCTGAAAAATATCCAGGACTGTGGGGAATTGTGCAAAAATTTCTCATAGCGTTTCCTTCGTCATATCTTGTCGAACGCAGTTTTAGTGCCGTAACAAACTTGTTGACAAAAAACGGAGCAGATTAAATATTACAGAGCGAGGAGATTTACGGTTATACTTAACTAAACTCAAGCCAAATATTGATAATTTGCTGTCAATTCACCAAGTACATCCCTCCCATTAAAATTATAACTTTTATCTCAGATTACAATGGTAATCTGAGATAACATAAAGATTAACTTATCAAAACTAATAATGATTATTAGTTTTGATGTTAAATTTTGATTCTACTAAGACTGTTATAACAACATAATTAAAAGTGTAGTAATTTTTGTGTTTGAATAAATAGCTACAAAACAAGAAAATATTTATTTTTACTTTTTACCACTCCGAAGTGGGAGATTATTGGTTTCTTGTACTGTGAGTCAATCTTAGAATACAAAAAAGTAAAGTAGGAATCCAACTGTTGGATGAAGACGCTTTTAGACTGGCTTTGAAACTTAGCTTGAATGACAATACTCACAGCATAATCAAAGCAATATAAATTCTCACCTTTTTTCGAAAACTTTCAACTCATAGTTGATTGAAAAATAGCCACAACACAGATTTACATAGACATATACTTTTTTCGGGTTTTGGAAGTAAGTTAGTAAATGTAATAGCTGCAGGGGGTCCACCAGATCCAGCAAAATGTTTAAAGTGGTCTATGAGACAAAAAAGTATGGGAACCACTAGTCTAAAATATCATTTCATTATTTTGGACAAATTTTCTTAATGATTACTTCTGAAATCTTTACAAAAACACAATTTTTTAAATATTTTGTTATTAAAAATTTTTAGATTTTGATGAAATTCAAAAAAAGAAAAAGAAATTGGTGAGTGTTGAACTGAGTCTCGAGATTATTCGTCTAAAATATCAATTCAGGTAATTTTTCTTAATGACTATTTCTGATATCTGTACAAAAACACAATTTTTAAATATTTTGTTATTAAAAATATCAGAATTTTGATGAAATGAAAAAGAAAAATAAAATTGTCCGTATTGAACTGAATCTTGGGTTGTATTTCTAAAATATCAATTCGGACAATTTTTCTTACTGAATTATTTCTGATATATATAGCAAAAAATACCATTTCTTGAATATTTTGTTAGTAAAAAATTTCTACATTTTAATGTGTAATTCAAATAAAGAATATAAAATTGTCAGTATATGAACTGAGTCTTGCGTTATATGTCTAAAATATTATTTTGGACAACTTTTTCTTAATAACTATTTTTTGATATCTTTGCTAAAAAACATAATACATTTTTTGATATTTTGTTATTAAAAATTTTTAAATTTTTGATGAAAACCAAAAAGAAAAATAAAATTGTCAGTATGAACTGAAAGTCTCGAGTTATATGTCTGAAATATCATTTGGAATAACTTTTCTTAATCACTATTTTTGAGATCTTTACAAAAACACAATTTTTTGAATATTTTAATATTAAAACCGTCTAAATTTTTGATGGAATTCGAAAGAAAATTAAATTGTCAGTATTGAATTAAATGTCGGGTTATATGTAGGACAACTTCGTTAATCACTATTTCTGATATCTTTACAAAAAACACTATTTTTTGAATATTTTAATATTAAAAACTTCTAAATTTTGATGAATTTAAAACAAATAAAATTGTCAATATTGAACTGAAATTCGGGTAATAGGTCTAAAATATTATTTTGGAAAACTTTTCTTAATTACTATTTCTGATATATTTACAAACATACCATATTTTGAACAATAACCAAGCAAAAACTAACCCCTAAGTCATCTCTCCAAAGGTATAATTAATAATAAAAGTTTTCCGTATGATGTGTACTTTTAGAATTCAAAATACAAAAATTTATAAATTCTTCTTTTGTTGGAACTTTTTACATTTATTAGTTTAATTTTTGAATTTGTGAACTTAGTTGTAAATACTGTTTATTTTTATTATTATAGTATAATAATATGTTATCACACATGTCAAGAATAGTTTATTGTAGCTAATTAAAGCATAATAAAATATTATTTCTTTCAAAACAACGAAAGCGTAATTAAGGTAGAATAAAACTACCAAACATTCATAAAGATAATCGTTTCATCGATTAAATGAAAGTTTGTCACCGCTCAGAACCCTACTAAAATATTCCATTTTTACTTACCGTAGTACCTGTAAAATGCTTTTTTATTTAAGTCCATTTAAACCCATTAATTATAAAAAACATAATTAAATGTCAAAACTAAAATAATATGTATTAATTAAGTTAGAATCTTAAAATTTAACTATATTTTGGAGTGGTAAGTTAGAAAATCAGATAATGCTTAAGAAAAATGTATTGATAACAATCTCTTAATTAAATGGGAAATATTTTGAAATATTTGAATTAAAGTTTATCAAGTTATGTGTTTCAAAACAATTTTCGAATTATTTTCGCGTTCATCACAAAAACATTAATGGGTTTTTATAATTTAATTGCTATGCTATCAAACTGTCGAATACATTCAAATTACTAATTAAGTGTCAAATTCATTAGAATGTTTATATTTTAGTGATACTGATAGTTTTTTTTTATGTTTTGCAGATTCAGTACGCAATTAATCGTTTTTTGCGTATTTGCAAGTTGATTTATTGTGATTGGGCTTCTGTTTAATTACGTTTATTTCAAGATTAAGTGCTATATCGAATAAGTACATAATACTTCTGAAGAGCTCGCAACCGTTTCAACAATTTATTTTAACAACTGCAAGTTTAAAAATGTAATTTTCTCACTTTATTGCACTGTTCACATTTCACAGTGCGATGACTTCTGTTTATTAACAGCAGAATCCTACGGTTAAGTAATGAGAATGGTGTAATTAATGACGGTTTTCTGGCCCGTTGCTTAACTGGAGCTTATGGACATATGATTCGCTTAACTAATGGTAATTAAACGTCCGAATGCTTTTATAATACAGGTTGTAGAGAACTCGTTAACAGCACGAGCTTTGTAGTTAACCAATTTGTCTATGTTATATTTATGAAAATCCTATTTACGGTACCTTTAATTTCGTTAATGTACAATAGTTTTTTATTTACGTCAAAAAGGTCGCCGAAATCGTAATTACCCGTTTTAATTAAGTCCTGTTTTTTATTAACTAGCGTAGGGTGTTTTTAAAAAGAAGTTACATCTAATAAATATTCTGAACCTGTCAATTATAAAAAAAATTATTGTTTTTAAAATTAAAAATTATTTTTGATTTGATTTAACGATGCTGATAATTAACATTAGTGAGAAAATGGGTGCTTCAAACATGTGGTATGTTTAGGCCAATCACTTTGGCACATTTTCGGAGACTGTTCGCCTTAAGGCATACATATATCGAGATTGTTTTCAAACCACATTTTAAAAATATTTTGATTGTACAGGATACTCCAGAAACACGTACCATATCAAAGTTGGGGTTTTTTAAATGGATCACCCTGTATTTTTTTCTATTTTTTAAATTGTACATGTAAAAAATAATGTATATTTGTTAACATGTTCCTATTACTACTTACTTCCGTTTCTGAGATAAATCGATTTTAACCGATTTGCAGACCTTTCAAAAAATATAATTACTTCAAATTAAATAAGAATAAGCAACTTTGCCTTCCACCATCTTTCAACATCCATTTTGCAATATTTACTTTCACGTTATGATATACAGGGTGTTTTTGATACTACACCATAACCCTAACCCCTTAAAACTTAAATAACTTGCTTAACTTAAATGGAACACTCTAACCCTAACTAATTACCTTGCAGTCGGTATAAGGGTTACCAATCCCTAACTCTCATAGTTATCGAGATATTTTAATATTTGCTAGTTTAAAATTTGCGATTTACTGAAATCTAAGTTACCTGTGAGATATCCATAAAATGAACATTATCTTGCAACCACTTTTAATGTATAGGCCGATTCAGCTTTAAAAATTAACGTTAAACAAATATTTTTAGAACAAAATAACAGAAATGTGCTCATGACTTATCCCGGGCTCTAAGAGTCAATCGAATCACGCTCACCGGTCACAAAAACAACAACCATTATTTGTTACAACAAAAACCGATCACACTGTAAACATTGTTAAAAAAAATTTTTAAATAATGGTTTTAGAAATTATCGTGTCACTATTAGAGCGATTTTTTATCAGTCTTAGTTAACAGGTTAAATCTTTGAAATTATTGCTTGCTCCTCTTATTATTTTTTAATTTATAATAGTTTCCTTACATAGAAGGCCTTCCATAGGAGCTGGAAGTATAACCAGAGAACTAAATTATTTTATAGGTTAAAGTTTGCCGATGTTTACAGTGTGATCGATTTTTTAATGTACCAAATAACGGTTTCTGTTATTAAACATCAGTAAATTGTGACCGGTGAGCGTGATTCGACTGACTATAGCCCAGGATACTAGCCCTAAGCACATTTTTGTTTATTATTATTAGTTTTTTTTGAAAAACTTAGATTCCAGTAAATCGCAAATTTTTAAACTAGCAAATTTTAAAATATGTTAAAACTATCAGAGTTAGGCTTAGATACCCTAATACCGACTGAAAGGTAATTAGTTCCAGCTTCCAATAGGCTATAGAAATGCAGAGTATTCCATTTAAGTTAAGCAAGTTATTTAAGTTTCATAAAATAATAGTAAATATTGCACAAAGGATGTTGAAAGCTCTTAGTGAGGTAGTGTAAGTAAAATTAGCTTATTCTTACTTATCCTGAAGTTATTGTATTTTTTTGGAGGGTCTGCAAATCAGGTAAAATCGATTTATCTCCGAAACGGAAGTATGGTACAATTTTATGTTATGACATATTATAGAACGAAAAAATTTAGGATGTTTCATTTAAAATATGTATGGTACGTGTTTCTGGAGTACCCTATACAATCTAAAATATCTTTTTTATGTAGTCTCGAACAATCTCTATATATAGGGTGAGTTTTTTCCGATGTTTAGCTGAGGGATCTCGGAAACTAATAAAGATAGAGAAACAGTTAAATGGGGGAAAGAATTGTATTTTTACGAAATCACTAAAATGTGCCATTCGTTATTTCAAAAAAATGCACGGCTAACTAGATATATCAAAAAATAAGTTTTTTAGTAAATTCGTTTGGTGTATGTTGCTTTGTTATTATTGACTTTACAACAAATTTATACAGGGAAAAGTTTTAGGTATTTGTGTGATACATAATAAAGTTTAGTCGAAATTTTTATTTAACGTATAATTTTGAGTTATGACACAAACTTCTGTTTTTTGTAATAGAAACCATAGTCGGCTATGACTTCATAATAAAGATGCATTTTCAACGATTCTAATGATATACCATGTGTCACCATTATTTTTATAAATAAACAAATTATAGCCAATTTTAGCTTAATTTTTCTATACTGCTGGGATAGTATGCTGTTTAAACAATATCCTACGTAAACGTCAATTATTAGCAAGTGAAAATCACTTATAGTTTCCATTTGTTTTGGTTAAGGTGTCTAAAACCATAATATGAATTTCTCTAATGAAGAAAAACGCGATATGATAGAGTGTTATATTTTGTGTCATAAAAATGTCGTACAATCTGCACAACGATACTTCGAGCTCTATTTTTACAAAACGATTTTGATAACATGTTAGACGAATTACCCTTGCACACACGTGGTATGCTCCAATAGTTTCAGCACGATGGGGCACCACCACACAATCAGGTAACGGTGCGAAATCATTTAAATCAAACATTCCCTAACTCATGGATAGGACGAAACGCGCCCGTTGCTTAACCACCTTGATCTCCGGATCTCTCTGTTTTATACTTTTATTTATGGGGAACGTTCTAGAAACTTTCGCTAATATTGACGCACGTTCCGTTTGAAAAGCTACAAATTCTGTTTTAAAACGGTGTACTATGTGCATTAACAAAAACGGTAGATCTTTTGAAAACATACTGACCTAAAGTCTGTCCAGAAACAAAGCGAAGTAATAAGTTAAAATAGTTTATTTATTTTACATATAAGCGGACACGATTTTGTATGAAATACATAAAAGATTTTAAAACTAGTTTTAGGAAATACCGCTTCCATACTATAGTGTTATTTATGAATAGCTCCTAATCCGTTAACAATGGGACGTACCTGTTCTTGAGGTCTAAACTAAAGATCATAGGCGTGTACATGGGTTTTGCTGACCAAAATAAATTATGATTGCGTTTTATTGAAAGTAATTTTAAACATATCATTGTAATTATAAAACACATCGTTTGTTAGAAACCATTTTATAGAGTTTGATAATTTAAGGTATAATAAAATATAGCAAGAACAAACTAAATTTATAGGAAAACTAATAGATATATATAATTTTAAAATACAGTTATTCTGAAAATTCATCTGTTTCTTCGGAAGAAGTATCATTTGACCGTATTGAAACTCTATAGTAACTTCTATCAAATTGTCAAGTTCCCACATTTTTGTTCCTCTTTCATTACGTGTTCTATACACTTTTTCCATTTTTCCGCAGTCACATCACTTAAAGAAGTCATTAAAAGTTGTTTAACGTCACTAAATTTAAACGTGGTATTATTTCTCGCTACTGCACCCTTCACCTGCGCCCATATTAATTCTATAGGGTTTAATTCACAATGGTATGGCGGTAAGCGTAGAACAAAAATATCACGTTTTGCTGCCATTTCGTCAACTGCATATCTTTTAAACTTTGTCCTAACACCTTGTACTAGACTTAGTAGTTCCCTTTTACCATATCATTTTCGAAAGCAATATTTTTGTGGAAAGCAATTCCATTATAACGTGTTTTTTTCCAGGAAGTTGTACGTAAACGTTCGATTTGTCTGGAATGGTAGCTGGCATTGTCCATAACAATTACGGAACCCTTTGGTATTAAATCTAACATTTGTTTAAAATATTCCTCAAAGACATCCCCATTCATATCCTCGTGGTAATCGCCGGTATTTTTTTGATTCAAATAGCAGTAAACCTCCCTCTACAAAGTTTTCGTCACTTCCTATGTGCGTAATAATTAAGCGTCGCCCTTTTCTGAAGGAGGTCTTAAACCTGTAGATAATCCTTTTAAAAAGCCTGTCGTCCACTGGTTACATTTTTGTCTTGCCACATTTTCCCACAGTATAACCTTCATTTGCCCACGTTTCGTCTAAATAATAAATTTTTTTGCCTTCAGAACGTAATTTAGAGATATTTCGTAGGTAATTTCTTCTCCAACATACAATTTCTTTCTTATCAATAAGAGCTGATTTCCTATTTATTTTTTCTCTTGAAAAATTCAATTTGTGCAAAACTTGCTACAACATTGTTCTACTTAAATTGGGTATACCCTCTTCCTCTTTCAACAACTGAACAATTTTATTTAATGTGGGTATTTCTTTTTAAAATAAAACAAATGCACTACTCTTCTAATTGTACTTTTACATATTCGGGTATTTCTGTTTTTTTCTACCATGAGATAAACTAGGCTCACGTACTGAAACTTTGTCTTCACGCAAAAGTCTGAATATTGTTGTTTTTTTAATGCCAATTATATGTGAACACATATCAACTGTCTCTTGAACTGTTTTCAACGGCTTATGGCATTTCAAATAATTGTACACATTGAGCACAATAGTTTTTCGTTGGCAGAAAGCGCAGACCTCTTAACGTGTTTCCTTGGAATAAATTCAGGACTCGATGCCATTCCAATGAAACTCAATACTGCAGCGTACACCTTATGATATACTGATATGATTTGACAATAATCATTAGTTAGGCTATCGTTATAATTACATACCATATTTCTCCCCTAACTATATCATTAAAACACATTAAATTCTATTAAAGTGTCATTCCAAATACAGTACATACTTTTAGTTTAATTATTAGTAATTAATTTCTTACTGGATTTGCTGATAAGAACTGTCATCCAGTCGGCTATTATCTTTCAATGCCTAGATAAAGACCGGACTTTTCTGGTCGAAACGTAGGAAAACAAAAAGTCTATGGTTATAGATTGATGATCCATCCTACAAAGCCAAACCCCAAACTAATTGAGCTTGTAATTTTAGAATTTAAAAAAGGTAATACATATCTAATTTCCATTTCATTATTCAATTCGACGCATATCTTAGTAATTGTTTCTATTGCACACTATTCAAGAAGTTTGGAAAAAAATCAAAATTAACTGTAGGTGATTTATTTATAAAAATAATGGTGACACATGGTATATCATTGGAATTGTTGAAAATGCATCTTTATTATGAAGTCATAGCCGACTATGGTTTCCATTAGAAAAAACAGAAGTTTGTGTCATAACTCAAAAATTATACGTTAAATAAAAATTTCGACTAAACTTTATTATGTATCACAAAAATACCTAAAACTTTTCCCTCTATAAATTGTTTGTAAAGTCAATAATATCAAAGCAACATACACCAAACGAATTTACTAAAAACTTATTTTTCGAAATATCTAGTTAGCCGTGCATTTTTTTGAAGAACGAATGGCACATTTTAGTGATCTCGTAAAAATACAATTCTTTCCCCATTTAACTGTTTCTCTATCTTTATTAGTTTCCGAGATCCCTGTGCTAAACATCGAAAAAAACTCACCCTGTATGTATGTCTTAAGATTTCTAATATTATTTGTTGTTTTAATGCTACAGAATAATTCGTTGGTAGTGCCCACCCTGTATCTATTGGTGAACTTCAATAATAAAACGTGCAATTAAATTGTCCGGTTTCAAAATAATTTTAGTTTTGCTATAAGACTTTTTTAATGAAACTTTGAAGCCTTATAGCTAGATACGAGATTATTTTACAGGAATATCCTTTCGGTGAATTTAAGAATATATTAATTGTTTATCATTTACATTAAAAAAACAATTATATTTTGCAATTTTTAGTCACGTTTGTTGAAAAAATTAGTTTTTGTTATAAACTATTGAAAATATTTATGGAACAAATGAAATAGAATAAGTGGGAATGGGTTCGTATTAAAAAAATGTAAAAAAAATGATCTTATTTGTTTATTTAGAAGTCGAGATATAAATGTCTTTGTTATATTAGCAATCAATTTACAATAGTTTAAGAAGCTTATGATTGGTATAAAAAAATACCAACAATAGCTCTCGGCGGGTAGCGCAACGTGATTCGGAGCACAGCTCTTCTTCTTCTTTCTTTAGTTATTTCGAAATATGCATTAGATCAAACTTAACGTTTAGTTGTCGTGCATTATAAAACAACTTTTTCATCAAAATATAAGAACTTAAAAACAGCTATAAAGCAAACATTTAATGCATTCGGCCGATATTGACAAATGCGAAGTAGACCACGTTATCAGATGGGGCAGGCAGAGAAAACATTATTAGTACGACCATGTGAAACGCATGGAGAACGACAGACTATACTGCACAGCAATTGAAGGAAAACCAACAGATTGTAGACCACAAGGAAGACTCCCGAAGAAATAGAAGGACAGCTGGCAATCCACATCCCAGGAACAAGACTTGAACTAAAGAAAATAAACAGACCTCAGGTCTAATGAAAGAAGAAGTAAAAGTGTTAATAATACACACGCTGACATCTAATACACAGAGGTCAATATTATGTTCGAGATACGACTTTTACAAAAAAATATTACAACAAACAACGCATTTAGCACACTCGTTATTGCGGAAGGTTTTCAAACTGTCGTCTATCCTCTTGTAGACGAAGTTGCACTCGTTATCCTAGAGTCTGATTTTTTAGTTGCTGACAACCGTCTACTATTTTCTGCCAAAGTTCATCTTCTCTATATTAACTTCCTTGGCATAAACAGTACTGTTTAAATGTTTTCAAACAAAAAAATTCATTGGCGTTAGAAGAGATCTTGGTCCTCCACGACCGATCCATTTGTTTTTGTTCGTTCGTTTAAATAGTTTCTTTAGCGAAAATTGGGGCTCCATCATACATCTTCGAGTAGGTCGTTTAAATTGTAACGCAGAAAGTTTAGATAAATTTGATCATTCAACCGATTCAATAAACAAAACGGGTCATTTAAAAAACCACTCACAATGGCTGACCTGAATCCAAATTGATGCTTTCTAAAATGAGGTGAGTGCAGATTTTTATTATTCCACTTTATCACACCGCGTAAAACAAACTTTGTATGCAAATAAAATCTTCCCAAAAAAATTTAGATTACATTCTTGTATCAGCTGTTGGATAAATTTGTAACGATGCGTTTTTATTTTTAAACAACGCACCGTCACTAAATTAATTCGAATAATTAATTGTTATTATAAGACCGATTTTGTTGTGTATTCAACTGTTATTAATTTAGTATATTATTAATTGTAAACCCAAAGCAAAGGTAGCGGGCGCCCCTTTGTACGAAATCCGATAGCGCCCCACTTAAACTTTCGTGCGCACGCAGTCTCCTTGTAAGCTTGTTGCCCCACAAGTTATGCCTTATATAAGGTCTTTCGTTAAAGAAGACAGTTGGGTCCGGATACCTGTTTCGATGGTCCTGCGGGTAATACTGAGTAAGTTCGCTTCTTTAATTTAATCGCCAAAGATACCGCTTTGGCGATTCCCTCCGACCCACACGATCCAGAAATACCGCATTTTGATCCCTTGACTTTCCATTTCTCCCCTCCGTGTGTTGTGTGTGGGATGACGCATTTTCGCGTTTGAGTACACCACTCAAACGGTTGTCCAATTGGCATAGCCCATTTTCATGTGTCAACTTGGCCATTTGTTTTATTTTATATCCGTGTGTTGTGTTTGGGGTGACGCATTTTCGTATGTCGACTCGGTCACTGTCACAACCTACCGCATCCCTTACTGACCGCCGTTCTGCTTGTATACCGTCACCCTCATCCTTATATTAACAGCCGCTTTGCTTACATTACCCAAACCCGCACCCCTATAACCGTCAAATCCGCTGACTGCTTTTAGGTTGCATGGTTTGGGCTTCACTATGCTGTTTCTCTGTGAAACTAATAACTAATTGTTTTGTGCTAAATAAAGAAGTTTTGAGTTTTATTGTATTTTCTTTATATCTCCGAACTGCTTCCTTTAGACGATCAGAACACTGGAATTTTTAACATCCACTGTAGCTGCCCGACGAACAAACGGAGAGTAAACTTCGTCATCAAATCTGGCGCCCGAGATCCGTCCGCTTTGTTACTTACAGAAACTAAGCGAATTGGGAAGCAAGCGTCACAAATTCGATACGCGCCCGGCAGTCCGTCTCTAACCATAAATGATGAACCTTCTGTAAATGATACGGATCTGCCACACAGATACATGATTTACGTCAATAGCTCTACTTATTCACTTGGTACTAACGTTTGGATTATTATCTACAGTTTGCAAAATAATCTCTTCGGTGTTTGGCGTGCGGACTAAACGAGGTTTGCCAGTGTCTGATTTTGGCGGCTTAAAGGATCCTGTTTCTTTGTCTACGGTCGACTTCTTTAAAGGTTGGATGAGATGGAATATGCATTAAAGGATATCTGCATTAAACTACCTTAAATAGCAAAAAGTCACAAAATATTAATGGTGTTTCTGAGACTGTTGTTTTATGGTGTTCATCGTAAGGCAAAATCGCATTCAAATTTGCAAGTGACAATGAAAATTAAAAAATTCCATATCTCAAAAACTGATGAGTATTAAGATTTTTTCTTGTTTTTTATCTCTACTATCACCTGTCAGCGTGTATAAAGTCTAAAGTATCTCGAAAACTGTTCGACATATCGTAAAGAGGTATATTCGGAATCAGCGTTAAAAAATACATAAGAATCACATGTCAAATTTAATCCATCACAACGAAACTCTGCAATGGACGACGACGCACAGGCATAGCGGTCCTAGGAGCCAAACTGTAAGTTTGGTTGATTAATAGTGGGTATGATTTATTGTCGATGCATTCTTGCCGACGACGTCTAAGCATTGATGCTACTAAACTTTGAATATAGTCGACTTTACCCTTTGTTGGTCTTTAATGACAAAGACAAAGGTAAATTGGACAAAGGTAAATTGCTAAGAGGGTAATTTAACCCTCACTGACAAGTGTTTTGAACATATACATCCCTTATACTGATAAACACAAGCTAACGATGGTTCTGTTGATTAGTCGCTTCATGTGACGGTAGGTGTCTTCCGCCTTACTCCAAGAAGACATAAAGCAAACCTAAATTTACTGGCCGGTTTCTTCATAAACGTAAGAGAGACATTAAAGCCACCACTGTCAGCAAACCTTAATTATTAACCTAAACAAATCAATTATATGCGAATTAAGTATGATTGAGAAGTGTTACAGTCGTTCAACAATCCAAAAGGATAAATAACCTAAAATAACTCTCTAAAAATCATTCTTTTCCGAAAATGACTAGGTTTAGGTCATTCCGAACGAAAAAAAAACAAATTTATTTATCAAACTAAAGAGTAGCAAAGTCAAACTTTTAATTTGTTCCTAACCAAATAAACAATTAGAAAAGAAAAAGTCGTCATAGATAGAAACAGGCAATGAGAAGGATAATTCAATTATCGTCCATTACACATCAAGAGTATGATAAGAGAGATATTTCCTATTTATAAAACGATGGAAAAACAACAGATTTCACACGATAAAGTCGCAAAAGACAAGAAAATTTCGTTTCCGCACTCATTTCATTTAGCAGCGACCTGAATTTCCTAAAGATAATTCTGATCCGTCGGGCTTAAAAATGTTTGTACTTGCAACTTAGGTAATTTAGTTTCTGGTTGCTCAAAGAAACCAGATTTTCCGCTGGACTTATTTTCAGAACCCATATACATTCCCAACCAATGCCAGCACCACGAGGTAAGGTGCAAGTTCAACAGTGAAAGAAAGATAGCTGTCTGTATTACCGGAACATTTAATGCTACGGAAAGGAACATTGCCACCGTAAAGGAGGAATATTTGGTCAGCGACCATCTTAATCTAAAACGGCCCCGAACATGGTGGAGTCCTGGAAATGGCGGATTTGGTAGAGTTACTTCGTATACTACGACTTCGACGTCAAAACTATTTTGGCGCTCACGACACATTTTTTGTCTAGCTTATGCTAAAATACTTTTTGTACACTTTTTCTACAATGACGTCTGTGCTGACACTGCTCTCTTTCAACGTAAATTTTCCACAAACGCATCAAAAACATTACAGTTTAGCCGAGGAATCACTTTTTCTTTCATGCAAAAAAAGTTAACGACAATTTTGAATTAAAAATGTAATATTAATAGGGATTACACCGTAGGTCAGTGAAGGGTCGGGGTCTGTTGATGATTTGTCTTTGTGAAATGGTACAGTCATAGTAAATGGTTGCAAAATCGTCAATAATAATCGATAAATTCGTCAAGGTCGAGAGGGCGCCAAACAAGGTCACGACGTTAAATAGATTCAGCCCCTATTCATTAAAATTCTGTTCCCAGGATATTTTCTAGTTCACTTACCTTAAGAAAGTACTGTCACAAATCTGTTAAAGTTAACACAACACACAAAAATAAAATCAAATATAAATTAAAAAGCTTCGTTACAAAGAACAATATACAAGATTTATTGCATTTATAAAACATCACAAAAACAAAGTACAGACGTTATTAACTGAACTAGGAAAAAGAAATCTAATTGATCACGTGATTGCTAATTTTATTAATAAATCAACTTGTTTATTTTAATTAAATATTATCTGCATTTTGCTCATACAAATTAAAACGAACAAATCAGACGAAACCAAAATTTGACCTTGCGCTTCTGTCATTAATAGATTAAATTTACACACAAATTGTCCAATAAATGAATGAAAACGCACCGGAAGTTAGTAATAGAATGCACGTCAAAAAAAAAACACTGCGACAGTTTATAATTTACATCATGAGTTTCAAAGTCCATTTTAATTTCGCTATTGTTCACATATTTTGTTAAGCAAAAACATAAATACTTGGAGAACACGCTGATGGTGAACTTGGGCTTTTGCGGAGATGAACCAGAGATTGTTGTTGTGGCGGTACGTTACAAACGAAGACGAAAAGTTGTATTAAAATAATTCTTTTTAATGAAGGTTACAAACTGGCATGTCGGTACAATAAATTACTATTTTTGAATGTTCCAACAAAATAGGAAGTTTGTTTCTGGTGCGGGAAATCGCATTATAGCGAAATAGGTAAAGACTTTAAGTTCTCGGTAAATTTCAAAGGTTAAATGTCTCGGACGAATGAAGAAGTATGTATAGCCGCCAACTTGCAAAACGGGGAAAAGCACCTCTAACTAACGGCAATCGCGAAACTTATTTATTCCCGGTATCCATTTTACGAGCGTTACGCACGCAACTAAAATCACCATGAGCCGATCGTCGACTGACTTAAAACGGCAACAGGGCATTGATAAATACTTAATAATTGATAAATAAATATTTTGGATTGCAACTTGTACATAATATTATACCAGGACAAAGCTAAATTATCGGAGATTTTAAAAATGCAAACAAAAAATTTTTATTTTTATAAATTCGCCCCTTACAAACCCCTGAACAGCACGAATTTTATACGACCAGGCTAAATTATTATCATTTTTGATGGGTAATCGTTTAAAAATGAAAAAATGAAAATCGTTTCTAGACGACTTTTCCAGCTCCACAATCTTATATTATTAGATCACCAAAACGTTGGGTCTCTTTCTTACAACATGTTGCCAACAAAAATCAGAGACCTTGGTTTAAACAAGTTTAATTATAACAATTTTAACGAAAACTTTAATAATAATTTGTCCATTTTCATTAGAAGAATTGAAAGCGGAAATTTATAATGTAGCATAATGTATACTGTGTAGAAAATTATAATGTATTTTATAAATTTATTTGTTTACTGAACTGAGTATGTAGTATATATATATATATTTTTTTTGACACGAATTTATGTACTTAATGTGTATGAAATAATTTTTAAAATATATCATATCATGATAACATTTTTGGAAATTATCGCAAAAGTTTTGATTTTTCTGCTCATTTGACGAGACGGTCGCTTTTGTCTTTATAAATTAATCGATTTTATTGTTAGATAAAAATGGTTTCCACAGATTTAGTTATTGTTATTTTAATTAATATTGCATTAGGTAATTCATTTATCTTAAAATAACCGTAGGCGGGTATCAAAATTTATAAAAAATTTTAACTATTTTTTTACTTTTTTAGCAAGTTTATGCCCAAAAGGTATTAAGGTGTCTTGTTCTATGTATTGAGTGACATCAAAGCTATTATTTGTACATATTTGTACTTCTGTTAGAACATTGTTTTAATTTAATTTCCTAAATAAGTTATCCCGCGCCACTTTTATTTGAACTATTTTTCTGCAATGTATCGTTTCTTTACTTTTCTTTCAACTAAATTTTCTAAAATCTTTGCTGTACTTTTTTCACAAAAACGATGTGGAATTTAGGTTGCCTCCAGCTAGTTCTTTTTATACTGGTTATGGCTGACGAATAATACCCTTTATTCACGAAGCTGACCAGTGTTTGTATTTATTGTTATCCAAGCATTTATTGTGCAAATTTTTAAATAAATTTAGTTATTTTCTGTATATGATGTACATTTTCTAACAACCAGCCCCATAAAAAATCAACTCTGCTTTCCGGACTGTGACATCTAACCAAGGCATTTAACTCGACTATGATGACATAGATTACGCCGGCAATTTTATCTCTTGAATAAGTAAGAGCGCAGTTGTAACGTTAATATTAAATGAATTTAATTTATAATTTTCGATTTAGTTTTAATTAATCTGTAGTTATTAGATTTCAGTTTGATATGTTGAATATCTTTTAAACCCAAAGATACAAACAAAGATAAGTAAATAAACAAAACTGAAGTGAAAAATAAAAACCTTATAAAGAATTAAATAAATCAAAAATCAACAAGAAGACATTAACATAGCGAAACAAAAAGTCACATTAGCATAGACTATTGCTGCATTCTTAAAAGGTAATGAAAAAAAGCGCTTCCGTATTAAAATTTAATTTCTAGAAAAGCTTTCGATATAAATCGTTTCTTATATAGACGTATACATAACTTACTCAAAATAAATGTAGTCACGTAATCCGTAAAATGAAAGTAGAATAAATCATAGATTACGGTACCGATGAACTTCGAATATATTTTTTGTGCGTCTCCATCCTCGATTAATTATTATGATTACATTCGTGTAACGTAATTTATTGGAAATTTTAGTTCAAAGAAAATTTTTAACGAGTAATAATCTACACGTGGTATGTTAGAAATGTACGTATAACCTTTATTTTTTGATCTATGGATCATATTGAATAACTATATGAATTCAGTTTTTAATAATATCCAGATTCACAATGTTTGTGTTAACTTCTTATAACAACAAATTTTAGATGTAGCTTCTGCTATATTTCAAATTATTGCTTGAACAATTTACTATACAGCGATTCTGAACTTTCAGACTCTAAACATTGTCAATATTTACCTTTATTCTACAATATTTTTAAGATGATGTCACTTAGAACTCCCTATCTACTTCCATATTTTAAATGTTCATCATCAGGTTTTCTTATACCCATTTTTAACGTTTTTTTTTAATTTTTGACAGTTGATGTATTGACAATTAAATTGATTTATTTTTTAAATTCAACAGAATTTTGATTAATCATAATTCCATATTCAGGAACAATTCAAGAAATTTTTTGTGCACGTAGGTGGTTTTTACGTAGATTGGAATTCCAGAAAGAACAATACATAATCCTATCTGAAACTCCCAAGTTACCCTCTCCCCCTCAAAATTAAAAAGAGGGTAAAATATAAAAAATATGGTTAAATGTATCCCCTATCTCCCTATTACCCCTACCAAGTTTCATAAAAATATATTAAACTGTTTTCAAGATATTGCTTTGCAAGACTTTATAAAAACTCACCCTGTATGTTACAGTAAACGAATTTATTAAACAAAATTCACAGAGGAGAAAAACAGTCACAATTTGTAAATCCATTATTGCAGAAAGTAGACTCATCGTAAAGCATAAACTAACAAAATGCGATTTTCTTTTGACTTTTTGTAGATCTCTGTAACATTTGTACAATAGTGAACTTACACGCGAGTTCTCTTACTCCTGAAGAGTCCCAAAAGGACGAAACAGCTGTCGAGTGATTCTCGGTGTTTGTTTGTTATTGTACAATCTCTTGAGCACTTACAACAGGCGATTTGAGATTGTTATTTTTGCCAAGACTTAGTTGGCTGTAATAATCGAAGGATCGACTTATGTAACATATGCCGCCAAAGTTGCATTAATTCTAATATTGATTTTTCTAATACTAAAGATAAGATTTTCTAAAAGTAATACTTACTGAAACTCCACTGCAATCAATTTCAATTTATTTGCCTAATCACATTAACAAAAGATTCGGTATTTTCTTAACCTACAGAATATACAGTAAAAGCAACAACAACAAAAAAATTTTTTTCTTTGGCTCTTTTTTTTATGCTATTCTTATTACTTCTCTTTTTCTTTTTTCCATCCACTTTCTTTTTCCATCACCTTCCTGATCCACACAAATCCCTCACCTCTCTCTCTCTCTCAACAACACTTTTCTCACTATTTCGTCTGCTCTTACTTTATTGCACTCTAGTTTCAAATGCTCTACATTTTCCCACCCCTCCTTACACATTCTACACTTCCTATCTTCGTCCTTCCACCAGTACTTATTTTCATTTTTTTCGTTTCCTACTCTAAATCTTGCAATTAGTCTTTTATCTACACATGCCATTCTTCCGTTTATCTAATTTGGTTTTCCATCTGTTTATTAATTGTTCATACTTTGTGTTGTATTTTCCTTCTCTAATTTTTGCCCATCTTTCTTGTGTTGTCGTGTCTCTATCTCTCTGTACTTTTTTCTTCTTTCATACTTTTCCCCCATCTCTTATCTTTTTATTTCTTCCTTTTCATAATATCTTCTTCTAGCATCTTCACTTCGACTATATAACCTGGTGTTTACTTCTCCAAACCTAGTGCCCTCTTCCAATACATTTCCTGTATCTTCTCCAGTTTCTTCCATTCTCTCCATCCCCACACCTCTGCTCCATACATCAACACACCTTTTACTATTCTCTCAAATATTCATCTTCTTTTCTCGAAGCCTTTTGCAAATATTCTTTCGGCTATACTCCATACCTCCCTTATTATTTTATTTCCTTTTTTCTCTAGTTCATTAATCTGGTTTTCCTCCTTGTTGTCGTACCTCACCATATATCCTAGGTATTTAAACTTGTCTACCATCTCTATCTTTTTCTTCTTAAATTCCATTAATTTTTGGTTTTCTACATTTAATTCTAATTTCTCTTTTCCAAATATCTATTTATCACTTTTATCATTCTTTTCATTTCCTCCTCTATTTTTGCCAAGACCACCATATCATATGCGTAGGCTAGAACCCACACTTTTCTTCTTCACACCACTATCTCTCCTAGCTGCTGCCCTTTAATTTCTTTCTCTAAGTCTCTTACATACAAAGAAAATAAACCAGGGCTCAGTGGACATCTCTGTCTCAACTCTTTCCCTATCCCAAGCTCAGCTTTTCCTCTACTCTTGTTCTGCACCTTCTTTCTTTGTATATTTTTTTCTATTGCATCTATTAAATCTTTAGTTAGTCCAGCCTCTTTCAAGTTTTCCCACAACAATTT
Source organism: Abscondita cerata (assembly GCA_030710515.1). Lineage (NCBI taxonomy): Eukaryota > Metazoa > Arthropoda > Insecta > Coleoptera > Lampyridae > Abscondita > Abscondita cerata. The sequence goes on along the minus strand of JALBCR010002663.1, from coordinate 25,956 downwards.
CCTTTCCACCTTATCAAAAGTTAACCTTAAATCTAAAAACATTGCAAACATTTTTCGTCTTTTTTTTCTATTTCTCTATTAACTCCACTTAGTGTCTACCTTAATTTATAAAATCTCTAATCGAATTGCGTTCAGTATTAAATAATGGTAAGTATTTTTGAAACGATAGAAAATGAGTTTGGTGCATTTATGAAATATTTTTATGAAGTTTTTTAAATTACATGAATAACATCCCTACATTGTACTATTATTAAAGTTAATTATAAATTGAAAGAGCAATTCAAATAAGAAATAAAATTTAGGGAGTGTTATTTAAAAAAAAATAGGTATGTGATTGGTATGTAGGAACCCAAAAATATTTTTAAGGTGTGTAAAACATCCGAATAGAAAATATAAATCCATTTTTGTCTAATTAAATGAAAAAGTGCAGTAGAAGGTTGAGTTCAATCGCCACCCGGTATATGACACAGTTGTTTAGTGTTATTGTAATTATTTCATTTGCATTCATTTGTTTTTTTCTTATCATTATGTTCTTTATGTTTTTCATATGTTATTAGTCCTAAATTTTGTCATGTTTCTATGTTTTTATGTTCTAATTTAAGGGTAATAAACGTTGCTTCGGTTTCATAAAAATTACATTAAAATAGAAAAAAGTTTGGATACTTAATCAAATTCCATATCTGGTCATCTAATAAAACAGGGTGTTCTATTTGGAAAAACTTTTACAACTTCGAAATTATGTAATTGATTATCAAATTTTGATCACGCTGTATGCAATAAATTAATTATCAATGTGAATTTCCAGAGTATTGTTTTTGTGATTCTGTCCACCCGTTATAAATACCGTTATAATGGATATAAGGAAACTTGATTTTTCTGAAATTTCTCAGGAATCTGAAAATGAAATAATATATCCGGTGTTCCATCTGGCGACAAAGTTGCTCAATGTGAATGCATTTACGTACGTGATCGTAAACACGAGTCTAGGTGATGTAACACTTATTGTTAAAATAAGAAAGTTAATGTTAATTGAACATATTTTAGAATAAAAAGAATCTTAAATAAGCTTGCTTCTTCTTCTTTTTTTTACTACGTACTACTACCACGAGAAACCCTATATAGGTCCAGCAGATAAAGCGTTGGTTATCCGTCTAACCAGTATCTACTCATTAACTAAACTAATTGAAAACTGACATGGAAGGGTTTTGAAGGGTGAACTATTTATCGAAAATATTAGCACCCCCTTGCTACTTCCGGTTATACAGGAAACATTTTATAAATTCTATATTTTAAATGGATCTCCCTGTATATTCTGAATGTTTAAGTTATTCTGAACAAAAGTCGAATGTCTTCTAATGAGATTTGGATAATATCTTACATATTGGAGAAAGTGTTCACAACATAACTCTGTATTGTTTGTGATAACATTCAGAAAATTAAAAATATACAAGGTGTCCCATTAAAATCAAATTTATCACATGTTTTTGTATAACCGAAGGTGCTACGTTTAGTTATCGAAATCCGTTTAACCAACGTTTTATCTGCTGCACCATGTATAAATGAAACTGTTTCAAAGGTGCTGGTATATACAAAGGTGTGGCAATAGTTAGCTAAGTGCAAAAATTTAGCAAAAAACATTTTAAAAAAAGCAAAATTTTGCAATTATTTTTACATTAATTATTATGAGGTGGTTTTGAGGTGTGTCCAAACTCAATTTTGATTGATTATATAGAGGGTCTGGCACATCGAGCGTGCATTAAAAGTATATGGAGAACTAATTCGATTCATTTTCTGAAAATAGTGTTGCGCCTGTTTTCGACATCACTGAACTCAGACAAAGTATTTTCGTTCATACAGCACTTCCGGTTATACCGGAAGTATCTGTCAACTTTCTTAATTCAAATAGAACATGCTATTTTATTTTATTTTCAGATTCTAGGTAAAATTTAAGATGTAGTTTAATTACTATACCATACCCAAAAAATGAGTGGTTTTTTAGTTATATCGATTTTTTTGAAAAAAAATTTAAAAACATGTTGAATTGTTATCGTTCATATCTCAGATGATATCAATATTTTAGTTCCTTATTTGTTGTGGCAATTGTCGATACGTTACAGTAACTCACATATGAGTGGAAACTCGATTTGCATTGCAGGGTGATGAAAATTCTCGTGCCAATTAATAGTAGTATTTTACAAAACGGCCGTCAATTTGAACATTTATAGATTTTCACTTGTTTTTTAACGGTTATTCAGGATTTTTACCGTTCTATTAAATTTAACGGTTATAAAGTCTTCTTTTCGCGATAACTCTGGAACGAATAAAGATATCAAATTGCGTTACTTACGTTTTTTGTTACAAATTTAATCTACTTTCCGTTTATGATGTCATAATTATACGGTATGATTTAATTTTTCTGGATAAAATGAAAACTGGTATTGCAGTGTAAAAAATTATTTTTTTTGGCAGTAACTGTGTAACGAGCAAAGATATCAAGTTGAGGTTTTCAGGTTTTTTTTTTGAAATTTAATCTACTTTCCAATTATGATGTCATTATTATACCGTATGATTTAATTTTTCTGAATAAAATCAAAAAAACTGGTATTATTACAAATTGCGCCCTCTAACAATTTTATTATAAACTATCGCGTACCAATGAATACGACAGCTTACCTATCTCTTCTAAACAAGCCTAGGTTTACTAAAATCGGATAAGTTGTATAAAAATAACAGCGATTTAAATGATTACACTTTCAATAGCTTTCCCCAGTCTTATTAAGGTCGGTACGCCAATGAGCCTTAGACCAAAATAATGCAGAGTTGTCTAAGCTTTCTAACGATGTTTGCAAAGGTATGCATTAATGTGGGAATTATCAGAGAAATTTAGGATTTTTCGTGGCCACTTTTATAATGAATTTTTTTTCCCTACTTTTATGTCCACTAGTTTCTGAGACATAGCCGGTGGCCAACTTTAAAGAAACACCCTGTATACACATGTGTGTCGATGCAGGTGAGATCTAGGATATGTACACTCAAAAAATAAAAATCTAGGATGACACAGATTATTCAAAATAAAATAGTTTATTTTTTAATGTAAAATGTTTTTGTTTTAAGATAGTATATTTTACAGCATTCGTTTTTTTTATTTCGTGCGTATAAACCCGTTACAATTTTTATCTCATTAATTAATAATAAACTAAAACTTAGTGTATTTTCATAGCTATTATTTGAATACATACTTATATAATTTTTTTCTTTAACGTAATGTAACCTTTGATACAGAAAAAAAGTTCTATCCATTAAAACGATCACCGTAATCAGCTTAGAATTATAAAGTTGTTTGTATCAATTACGAATTCATATGTATTTGAATTTTTTATGTTACCTAAACACTGTTCAAAGAAAATACATAGGAAAGAAATACGTGTGTTTGAATTGCTCCGCACACAAAGCAAACGTTAAACTTTCAATACAGGAGTTTTCTAACAAACCTATATATGTTGTAGAAAATTAATTACATAAATTAAGCCGTCATGTTTGCACACACACACACACACACACACACAAACACACACATACGAAACAAGAGTGTGGTACAATGCTAAGCAGGATAATTACTTTACTTCTGTTCATTAGCAAATTGTATAATTGTGTTTAAAAGTTTCTGCGTGAAACATATACACAACTTGCAATTCCATTTTACAACGTAGTTTTACAATCGCAGTAATTGCGTAACAAATTTATTTGAGAATACGATAAAACATAAATAATTCATTAAATAAAAGTAGCACTACATTTGAAACGTATGTGTTTCGGTAAAAAAAGCTTAAATTACAAATTCGAGTCAAATAAATCTTTCTTTTTTACCGTACCGTTTTCATAAATCTTTGCAGATAAAATACTAGCAACAAACGCTTGATCGGGTCAGTAGTGCTCCTACAACAAAAGTTGTTATTGACTGCGTATAAATTTACCACGAACGTCGTTAGCATTGCGAAGCTATAAAAGTCTTAATCACTTATCAGAATTGTATAAAATTGAATAAAAGAAGTTTTAAAATACTTATTCAAAATTCACAATTTAATAAACAAATCATAATTATTTAAAGATAGCACGATGAATTAATCCAAAACAATTCTAAAAATTTAAGAATGCTGCTTGGTGCCAATTTACGTAATGTACACTTAATAAATAAGAATACGAGACATTAAAATTTAATGTATTGTATGTATTTTAATACTTCATTTAAACACATTCATATTAATCAATATCTCAAAACTTTCATTCATTAATCGTTGATTAAATACTATAGTATCTAAGGATTAAGCATAGCAACGATAATTGTTTTCAATCTACGATTAAATTTAACAGAGATTTGGTGAAACTGCCCCTAAGTCTATAAAACGATTTAAAACCATTAATTAAGTTGATTAATATCAGTCAATAATTAAAATTAGTAGTAGTATGCCGTACAATCTCAATTATATCAAGGTCTGGGCTACTCGAAACCCAATCTAATACGTTTAATTACCGGCGGGTCACTTTTTGCAGATTTAGCACCGTCTTGTTGAAAAATTATATTCCATTCGTTAGCATGCAACTCCTGAATACTTGATAATAAATAGCTTAATAAGATGTTCTGATATTTTTGCGCATTAACGATACGGTCTAGAGAATGCAACTTTCCCAAATCTGACATGTATCTCTAAACCACGATTCCTTACTCCTAACTTTCGTGGCCTGTTAAACTAGTATCGTTTAGATTCGAGTCTAAAGGCTGTTGTTAATTAGAATTTTTTCCTAACGCTCGCTAATACGAGTAGTCAGGTTTTTTAGAGGTCTTTCCATCGTGGATGTAGGCCAATGAATTCTGCTTTGCAGATAGTATTTATACTAGTTCAAAGGGAACGAGGCGTGCATAGTGCCAGTCAAATTCGGATCTTTATAAGGTACCGTTCCGGTATCCGTTAGAATCGGATTTTAGATATTTTGAGCCCTAAGCTTTCTCCCTTTCGGTTGAAAGTTTTCTGGATGCCTATGGATCTAGATAGTCTCTCTACCCAATCTTTATGATAATTGGAATTTTTAAAGAGATTCCCATCAAATCTCACAAGAACCAGGTATACGGTAAATTTCGACTGCTGAGTGTTTTTGGCATGAGGGTGGTTCAATAAGGCATGCAGGTACCTGTCTGTGTATGTTATTTGTGTACTGGTGTGGCTTAGTTTGTTTTCTGGTTTTTTCACCAGCACATCCAAGAAAACTACTTGTTCTTGTGTATCCATGGTGTTGATTCTTCAAGTGTCGATGAAATTGGTTAGCTTCTGTATACCGTTTCCAAAGTAAAAGGTATTATCTACATGTTATGTCGTTGGTTTGTAATATGCGATCTTGATAAATTTCTTTTCAAAATTTTCCACAAAGAGATTGGCTCAGTAGACTTTAAATTTCCAATCGATCTACTTACTCGAAGAATTCTCCAGGATTTTAATAGCTCCCTGATATAAGTTGGAAAGGTTTTGGACACGACATCTGGACAATCCTTTAAACCAATATAGAAATGCAAAATGCGACGCTGAAATCACCAATCTACATCCACATCCAAGGTGGAAGAACCTCTAAAGAAGCTGACTTCTCGTGTTAGAGAAACGTTAGGAAGAAATTCCAATTATCGAATCTGGGCGACACTTATTAAACAGTAATTACCAAACTTTCAGTTTCATACCTAATAAAAACTAACCCCAGATATAATAAATACAGTTCGACAACATTCTCTTCCAATTTTAACGTAGATTGTTGATTTCAAGAAGCGGTAATTTCAGGTAATGTTGATGTTTTCGGTCTCTTGCAAATTTTCACCAAAAATCTTCTACTTATTTCACTTACTAATCCGAGAATATTTATGTTATTAGTTTCCCTACGCTTCTTAATGATGTTCCCGATTGTTGACTTTGATATTTTAAGAAGGTCAGAAGGAACTTGACACATCTACTAATTCTGAAATTTTTAAAGATGTTACTGCAACCCGAGGCATTTTTTTTTGTTTTCCAATGCCTAACGAAAAATTTAAAGTGAACAAATACAATGCTTACATTGTGAAGTCGTCTGAACATTTAGAAGTCAATCAAAATATCAGTTTAACTTTGTTGTTACTTTAAATAGAAAATAAATTGGATAGAAAAAAGTTTATGTGTTTTATAATAATAAATAATTTTTAAAAAATTCTGCCCGTCCGAACATATAGTGGTTAGAGGTCGTAGTATTTTGAGTCCAATTTTGAGAAAATGAGTTTTGAGAAAAAAAGTAAATAAAAAAAACAAAATTGTCAATTTGACATTTGAGCACAAATAACGTATTCTGGTTTTAAGTGGGCGATCACTGTAGATACAAGACCATACTCGATTACTCTAAATGCAACTCCAAACATATTATTTTATATTTAGATTTTGAGATAAAACTGAAAGTATCTTATTAAAGTTTTTTTTTCTAAAATAATTACTTTTTGCAGATTTTTTTTAATCCTTCAATCCACCACTTATATGTAATATTGTCTTGAATGCCAAAGACATAGGTATTGGTAAACTGGATTGATGTTTGATGATTTTCAAATTTGTCTGATCGTGAGGTTCGATAACGTCTTATTTGGTTGTCACTTAAGAAACAATGGAATCAAAGGAATGGAACTCTAAGCGTCTATCTGTAACAAAAAAGAATAACACCAAAAACTATACTCGAACACGTGTTTCGAATGCTATCTTCAGCGAACTGGCAGTTTTTTGGGGTTTTTCTTTTTGTTACAAACTGTGAAATTTCTTGTCCCTTTGAGCTGCAAGCAACATTTGTTTTTTTTAGTTGCGCTTCTGCCTTTCTCTTTCAACAAATGGTACAAATATGTATTTCATTCATGGTATTTTTCATTGCAAAATTTAAACATAGGGTCTTTGCTGTGAAACTGTGAATTTCATCTTTAACGGTGGAGGTATAGTTTTCAGAAAATAATTCAAAAATCAGAATTTTTTAGATTTTCTTTAATTGTAATCTGGGGCGTGTAGCACGGAATCAGTACTGATTATTGTGCTCCCCCTTTCTGAACTTATAGCTCGTCCAGTAGGTTAAGTTCTCTGAGGAATCTCAGGACTGACCTTGGATTGAGAGGAGTAATTTCCTCCAGTTTGAGGAAACGTTTCCCAAAACAGTTCCATCTTCTGAAAAGCGTGGCTTCACATTCCGTAAGTAGGCGGATCAGGGTCTCTTTCGACGCACAGCAAAATCTGCATGTCGAGTTAGTTGTTACACCAATCTCAGCAATAGATTTTTTTAAGATTCTTAAAATAATTGTTCTAAAATTTGAAAACAAAATGGCGAAACTTTAAAACCATTAGTTTCTTCACCAAGGCTTCTATGAACTCATCACTAAGTAAGATTTGTGTAGTAGGTTCAGATCTGTTACTTTGAACCCGGACAAATTCTTGCCTAATAATTGGTCGACTCTCATATCGTATAGATGTTGTTTAGGGATGCCATTACATTTTAATTTCTTGGCCAGAATGTAAAAAAAGCCAACGATAAATAGATAATTTCGAAACACACATAATTAAGAAACAACATTTATTACACAAACGAAAGTTAACGTGTTTAATATAAATGAAAAGTAAATAGTTTTCATGAGAGTAAATACGTGAATTGTAAAACTAAACTAGTTGAGCCAACATGCTACGCACGCGTACAGTAGGAAGGGTTACAATAAATTGACAATGCGATAAACATATGAGTTGAAGCTGTGCGTTACAGTAATGAAACGAAACAAACTATTTGAGAAACGGTTGTGCGGACGGACGGTCACCCACCAGGGTGGCGTCACTTTGACAAATTTTAATATATATGATATTCTTAGCATAAATTTGAAATAAGAATTGGATCAATTTCCTTTACATGTTGATATACATTCAATATTAATTTAAATTTTGAATAAATTTCCAACAAAAGGTTACACGCATTCACAATATACAGGGTTTCATTAATCAGTACAGAAAATGAAACTGGAGATTCCTTGCAAAATTTAAAGGGAGGTTTAACATAAAAAAAATTTCCTTAAAGCCTCCCCTGAAGAGTTAGACAATCTGTAGCAATGCTAGGTAGCGTTAACGGAAATTTGTTCAAAAGAATAAGAGCCTGTATTCAAGAAAATGGTGCCCATTTTGAACACTCTCTGAAATAATATTGTTAATTTAAATTAAAAATGATAGTTAATAATAATATTGTTATTTATGTCAAACTTGCATACGCAACTTATTAATTAAAAATTCTGCAAGTTCGCTTAATTTATTTTTTGGTGAAAAAGTATTGAGTTTACGTGAAATTTTAAGAGACAAAAAGTTTTAATTGAATTGTCCCTCCAAAATCTGAATTTTAAAATTGAAAAAAAAATTAGTTAAAAAGTTCTGGTAAAAAACTCTAAGGGTAGTAAGACTCACCCCCTGCAGAGAACAAGGGTGAATAAAATTATGAAATTATGGAGGCTTCTTGGTAGTAGTATTTGAATGTTTAGATTTCTTTTTTTATTTCAAGTCATTTCAGAAAAAAATCGATTAATGTGAATTTTTACACATCTTTAAGGGCTGTAACTCTTCAGGGGAGGCTTTAAGGAAATTTTTTTTTATGTTAAACCCCCCTTTAAATTTTGCAAGGAATCTCCAGTTTCATTTTCTGTACTGATTAATGAAACACCCTGTATAACCAAAACTTTAAAACAGTTGAGGTAAATAAAGTATTTATAGTATTAATATTTAAACGTGGAAAAAAAGGAATGTTGTATAAGCAGAAAATTATAGAAAGCGGCGTAATTCGGGACGTGCGTTGACCTCCCTCCGATAAGATAAGCTGAATTTCGGTTAATTATTATTTCGTTGGATTTCAACGTTAGATAAATAAATCGATAAATAGTTTCTTAATAAAAATCTTTGGTTATATCCTTAAAATCTTGCATGAGTGGTAGAAGAAAATTACAACAATGTTACAATGGACGCATAGACCACTTTGACATTTTAAATGGAAGCATATATTTTTTATTCTGAATCTATGTAAAAAACCATAGTGACTTTATGTGTACCAGTCTTACTCAAAAAATGATACCTTAATAGCAAAGTTGTAGAGAATTTAATTCTACACCAATCTGGGGAAAATATACAGGGTGTTCCGCTTAACTTTTTTAGGTTATTAATAACTTTTGATTGCAGAGTTTGACATTTTTTCTCACGCTCTGTTAATTTTTAAACCATGGTCGTTACCGTCTTAATTGAGAATAAAATTTGAATTTGATATTTCAAACAATAATCTGAAATATCTGAAAGCCGATATTGACCTAAGATAAATCTACTTTTAAATGCAAAACCAAAAGTACACGTACTACACGGACTGAATTTATCCAAATATTTACACTTACGATAATAATAAATGATAATTTCATTTGAAACTCTTAATTTCAATAAAGTGGGTCCATTTTCTGGGAAATCACTTAAATAATTATTTCTTTAGCCACTGTTTTATGATCATGTTGATCGTGCTGTGCTTGTGTCACGTCCACCACAAAACAATTCATACTGTTACTGTTAATCAAATTATGTTCTTATAGTAGTAATCACGAGTGCTTGAGTATGATTCATCTAAGGAAGCAACAACAATTAACTTATAAGATTTAGTTATCTCTCATACTTTTGAGCATTATGTAGTAGAAAAGAGACTGAAAATAAGACTGTCTGTGCATACTTTCAATGCAACTATATCGCTTTAATACTGCTTTTAAGACATGAGTCATACTCGAGCTCTCGTGATTACTACTATACACAAAAAGTGCCTTTTGCTAATTATTCCACCATTTTAAACACATGTAGACATACAAGGACAAGAGCTTTGAAAGTTGGGTTGTAGATAACCATTTATGCCAGAATTAAGCTGTCTCTTTCATTTATGAAAAAATCGCTTTTGAAAATTGTGTATTTATCGATTAAATTAATTTTAATTTATTTAATGTTTGTAAGGAAATGTTGAATACAAAATTAAAATATATTTTATATTAAACATTTATTATTGGAATTGTTTTTTTTTTAACAAAAACTGCAGCCAAAAATAAATTTGTGTGAAAAAAAAAAGATTTTATGTGCTGTATGATATTTAATGATAAAAATTTTATAAAAATTCACAACATTGTGCAATTACCCTTTATGATTTCAAATGAAAACCTATAACCAAATTGTAGATTGTAATATTATACAATCTTTTGATTACAGAATTTGGTCTGATAGGATAGGATGCCTTCTTCTTCTTCTTTTCCACCTCCACCAAGAACGGGTCCTATCAGACCAAATGCCGTCAAAAAAATTTGTTGCAAGTCTTACCTGAATTATAGCAACTGTTGTTTAATATTATTATTTAATTTTAGAATGGTAGATAAGAATTTTTTTTAGTCTTTATTTTTCATTTTACTTACATTCTCATCTGAAGAAAATAAATAAATTTTCCTTAAATATAAAAAAAAACTGCTAATTCTTATTTTTTTAGGACTTCTCCTCCACCCTCAGGTGTCACCTTTGTTGAGAGGAAGTTTCTAAATTATTAATTGTAACTGTAACTTAATTACACATACTAATAATAGTAATAATCCATTCTTTAAAGTGAATTTTATTAAAATGAAATTTGAACTTTTTTAAGTTGTTTTTTTAGCGATTAAAAATATTAAAACTTGTTAAATTGACAAAATAAAAATATTGTTTTGTATAATTTTTATTATGGAAGTATGTTCATCTTTGCTTCTATTTTAAATAATTTTATAAAAAAATAAGAAAAGACGTTGAATCATGATTTGGTGAACATTGTTATCTCGGTATATTTTGTTTAATATTCTAATAATATTTTTAAATATATACATTTGATATTAATATGTATATTTAATGATTTCAAGCATGCAATTACTAATACTTATGAAGATTCAAAAAGTTTTAACGCAGAAACAAATCCCTTAGGCTGTATGAATTTATGTATTGTATAATAATTAATATATTCATACATTCATCTGTGCTAACAAAAAACTTTAATTTATTTGTCTTCGTATAACATTAAGCTTATTACCATTTATAATTAAATGTAAATTTACACCAGTGTTATCAAATTATTTCGGCGGATAAATACCTTTATCTACGTAAACTTAAACTTTAATATTGAACACAATCTCTTAGCATGGAAACTAATAGTTTAAAGTTGAAACAAGTTACGACGTTTAATATCGTAATTTTGTATTCTTTGTGTAAAAGTAGAGCTTGCGTCATTACTTAAAACTTAAACGATCTACTTCGTGATACCAAACTTTATTCGCACGACAAGATTACATTATTCCAAATTCCTACAGTATAGGGGAGATTTCAAACTTAGATACGACCAAATAATATCAACACTTTTTGAAACAAGATAAGTCATCTAGTAAAAATAAATAAAATTGTTTACAACGTTCTCTTACTATATCGGTATTCGTTTTTCCAATTTTTTTATCAATGTTGACATAAATGCTCAACTAGATCTATTTGTTTTCTTGAAAAGAATTGGTTATTTAACACGTAAGTTGAAAGTAGAATTCTTCCGCGTTGGTTTTTACAGACGAAAAGGGTAATTTATTAAACGGAAGTTAAAATAAATGGGATTTGGTAACGTTACTTTTTAAAAGAAACTTTGAACTAGTACTTCTATTAGGAATTAAAAGATTTTGTTCATCTTTTAAAAATACTCTTAAAATTGATCAGATCAGTCAGAGAATTTAAGACAATAATACATTGGTGTCAGGTGTGAGGTATATCGGGTTAGAGGGTTACCATTACCAGTGAATGTAAGTGTTTGAATTAATTAATGCTCATGTAAGTTTCACACCTCTTTTTTATGATGTCACAAAAATTATGATTTTGATTGAATTATGGGGTCAATTACTAGTAAATATATTTTAGCCACGGATCCAGTCATAAAAATTCGATTTCAATTCAATGCAAGTAATAAGCATTTAAACATTTTTCATGTAAAGTTACACTATAAACGCACAACCTAATTATTTCTAATGTTTCTGAAAATTTGTGTACGTATAGATTAAACTATTGATGATTTGGTTGTGAATCATATGAATTTTTTTTATTTTATGTTTTAATTTTTGAAACTCAATATAATAAAACTTTATCAACAATTTTTTGGTTATGAGCCATACCTTAGCGTTTTTTTTTATCTGAGAATAGTTCTATTATTACTATAAGTTTTTAACGGGACCTAGTTATATAAAACAAATTTAGTTTCTTTAAACTGTTAGGGCAACTACAATAAAATTTAATTTCTTTCGTCAAAAACGAAAATCTTTCAAAAAATCGCCTTCATAAAGTCCTCATTTCAAGTGAAATAATCTACTTTTTGACATGTTATTGTCAATGGTTTAATCTATATGTACACAAATTTGCAGAAAAATCAATACTGACTATTTTAGAAAAAATCGCCGTCGAATATTCACGTTCAAACGTTAAAATAGCGGGGGAGCTCATTACAAGTGAAATAATTAATTTCAATAAAATATGTGCGTCGCAGTTTTTTATATGTTATTATTAATCGTTAAGTCTGTACGTGCACAAATTTACAAAAAATCAGAAAAGACTATTTTAGGAAAAATCAATGTCGAATATTCACGTTCAAACGCTAATATCGTGAGAGCGGGCGAGCTCATTGCAAGTGAAATAATTAATTTCAATAAAATATGAGCGTTGCAGTTTTTTGTATGTTATTATTAATAGTTTAATCTATATAGTTACACAAATTTGCAGAAAAATCAGAAATGACTATTTTAGAGAAAATCACCGTCGAATATTAACGTTTAAACTCTAAATCGTGAGTGCGGGAAATAATTAATTTTAATAAAATATGAGCATTGCAATTTTTTGATATGTTATTATCAATAGTTTAATCTATACGTACACAAATTTTCAGAAAAATCAAAAGTGACTAAAAATTGCCGTCAAACGCTATGTCGTCAGAGCGAACATGTATTTAATTCGTCGTTATTATTTTTAATAAAAATTGTACAGATAGACCAGGGTAGAAGCCTTTGAAACCGATAAAAAGTAAAAAAAGAATAACAGTAGAATGAAACCCATTGCAAAAGGAAGCGAATATAGCTAAAATGAAAGGAAAAATAATTTACGGGCGATCTGAGATCGGGAAGTGGTAGGGTGTACGTTTTTAAGGGTAAAAAATGGTTTATCTCGATTTCCGGCAAAACTACAAGTCTTATGGAAAAAAGTTAAATAGCAAAGTTGTAGGTAATAAAAAGATTTACAACTTTTGCATCTACACTTTTTCACTTAACTTCAAAATGTATGTGAAAAATTCAAATAACCAAGGTTTTGGTTTTTTATTTTTCTTTTATAAAAAAAATTTTTTTAACGAAATTTGGTAAAAATTTACCTTTTTAGGTCCCAAACACACTGTAATTTTTTTGATTTAAAATATTCATTTTATCACCTTATATCACTTAATATAGAAAAATCACCCTTATTTTATCCGCTTTTTTAACACGTTGACTAGCGACGACTAGTTAACTAATCGAAGCGGTTTAGACCTATACCCCAAGACTAGTATACTAGTCATGCATTGTGCTCTCTTATATATATTTGTGTTTAGTCTGGGATCCTTGTCGATTCAGTGTTTCAGAAGCCAGTACCATAGGCTTGCCGCGTGCAAATATAAGACTTGTAAACAAGTCTTCAGTTTCAGCTCCAGGAAATCTATTTATAGCTCATTCGAGTGTTATCGTTTATCTTCGCTTAGCACTAGAGGTCTGGAATTTAGTTTTATTTCAACTGTAGTGTGTGATGAACGTTGTGTACAGTGTTCCTCTGTGAGTTTCTCAGTAGTTATTAACGCCTCCAATTTAAAAAGATCGCTAAAAACAATGGATAAGCCAGGGTAAAGTCCAGTTTGTCTGTTTCCTACTGAAATATGATTTTCACAACTTGTTTATTTTTTCACATGCAGAAAAGAATCTGATACAACCCCAAGTACTTCTAGATCTAAAAGAAAGGAGAAGTTGACACAAAGAAAATTGGAATATTATGCCGAAAATCTGTCGGAAATAAGTGACCTAAGTGACGACGAACTTTATTCAAGCGATGATTTGCAAAAAGATAAAGACTTTGTCTCTCGAAATGATGACAGTGACAGTAATAGCGATGAAGAAATTGAGCAAGATATAAGTGAAATACGTGAATCATTTATGAATGAGGAAATCGAGCATGACGACATGATGGTTGGCAATACCGAAGGAGCTACAAGACGCACTAGCACGTCCGATGACGAGACTGACTGGACAAGTGAAAATGAAGATCCAATAGACATACCATTTACTGAAAATCCTGGAATCAATGTAAATCTACCAGAAGACTCTCCACCTATAGCTTTCTTTGATTTACTGTTTTCCGACGAACTCTTTGAAATGATCGTAACTGAAACGAATCGCAGAGCTCACGAGAGAAATTCTACAGCTCGAACAAGATCAAAAGTCAAGAAAGTCGTCTGGAAAGATGTAACAAAAACAGAAATGAAGAAATTACTAGGTCTCTGTTGTCTAGGAGGGATCGTTCAGTTTCCTGTGCTTGCAAAACGGTGGAGTTTGGATCGTTTATACTATCATCCAGTTTTAGGTCAGACGATGTCACGAAATCGGTTTAAGGCTATTTTTCAAGTGCTTAGGTTTGTGAATCATGCAACTGTTGACACAAATGACCGTTTATATAAAGTCAAACCAGCAATAGAAACTATTCTTCTCAATATTCGAAATGTCATCAGTCCATGTCGAGAGCTTTCATTGGATGAAGCTATGATTCAGTGGCGTGGACGATTGATTTTCACACAATACATTCAAAACAAGCGTCATAAATACGTCATAAAATTGTATGAACTTACAACAAGAGATGGATTCATATTGAACGTCATCGTTTATACCGGTAAAGGCACTCTTGTATCTGCAGATTCCACACATACTGACGAGGTTGTGAAGCAGCTCATGAAAGATTATTTAGACAAGGGCTACTGGGTATACATGGACAACTTCTATAACAGTGTCAAGCTGCCACAAGATCTTATAAAACGAAAAACTTACATCACTGGAACACTGCGAGAAAATAGGAAAGGAAATCCAAAAGAAGTAATGAAAAAAAAAAGGCTGAAGACGGGTGAAGTAGCATATAAAAAAAAGGTCCTCTATTAGTCACTAGCTGGAAAGATAAAAGATATGTTAGAATGATCAGTACAGGGCACAAACATAGTATGGTAGAGGTTCAGAATAAAAGTGGCCAAAAGAAACTGAAACCGCACTGTATTGTTGACTATAATGGAACATGTCAGGCATAGACCGTTCTGACCCAATGATGTTGTATTATTCCACACCAAGGAAGACTATCAGATGGTATAGACAAATTTTCTTCTATCTTGTTGATATATGTATATGGAATGCATATTATTTTTACAAAACAGTAACTCAGAAGAAGTGTCGTTTGCTGACTTTTCGAGAAGAAATTATCAAGTCGCTTTTAGGTGATGATAGTCAAGTGAGCACACATCAAGTCCAAGCTGAAAGCCAAAATACTCAGCATTATTTAAAGCCTATTCCGGATACAGAGGGAAATAAATGTGTAATGAGAAGATGCAGAAATTGTACCACCAAGAATGTGCGCAAGCAGTCTCGATATTTATGCCCGTTGTGCCCAGATTCACCCTCACTTTGTGTTCATCCTTGCTTCAAAGAATGACATCAGAAGTAAAATTATAATATTGACAATCTATACTTTCAACATTTTTGAGCTTGATTTTTTTTCATTTGTATGAATTTTATTTTATCAGAATATTGTTGAGTTCATATACGTAATTTGTTATTGTTTACTTTATGAAAATTAATTATATTTTACAGTATGGCTATACACAAATTCTCACTCAGCTATATACGTTACCGTTCAGTTAACTAGTCCTTGGGCTACGGATGTTGAAAGTCAGTGTCGGGCACCGGCGACTAGTTTACAAGTCATAGTCAAAATTACCCAAAAATAACTGAAATAGTTATCTATTATCTGTAACTATATTTTAATTGAAGAAATAAAAGCTTGACGTTAGTTACATAACATGGGGTATGCGTCAACTCGAGCGAATCCCCAGCAGTAGTCAACGTGTAAAAGTCGGTGAGCTTTTTGTTTGTTGAAATCTCTACTTTCTGATGGTGTAAAAAAATATATTACTATGGTAAATGTTATCAAAAAATGCAAAAAACAAGAAAAACTCGAATCCGGAATTTTTTTTTGTCACTAAGTACAATTTTGAGCTATTTATTAAAATCTATACTTTAATGTTTTGGAAATGTGAAAGATCTATTTTTCACGTCTAATAGTTTGAAATATGAATCTTTCAAAAACATCGTTGCATTTTTGCATTGTTTTTCTGGTTGCGATACAACATCTAGATTTGCCGGAAAAGGAAAGAAAAGTATCATAAATTCATTAATGGACGATAAAAAATTGTCAACTTTGGCCAATATTTTTTTTTTAAAAAGATGCAAACAAAAAAGATATCGAAAAAATGGATTAGAATTAATCAAATCTATTTATAAATGAAAAAATGATAATATAACACTGAATCAATTAAGATTTCAAAAATATCAATTGGCAAAAACTAATTCATTTTTCATATTGGCAAATATCCTACCCACAGAAGGTGCAGCAGAACAACACTGTTACAGAACATATTATCAGCTCTAAGCTTGGCTGGGTAACGAACTGACAGCAACAGATTGGGGCTGGAAACAACATCAACGTGGCATTATACCCAAATTTACAGAAAAGGAATTAATTCCGGAAGTATTGCTCAAAACTATTTGCTGCAGCTGTGAAACTGGATGTAGCAGTTTAAAATCTGGCTGCCGAAAACATGGTTTGAAGTGCACAGATTTGTGATCAAATTGTCATGGTTTGGAAAAATGCTCCAATGTGGAAGAAAAAAGCTACGTTTAGATGAAATTGTGCAAGAAGAAGCAATACAGACTGTAAATAATGATGGAGACGAAGATGATAACGGTCTTGAAGATTTCAACGATCTACTAGGAACGGGAAGGTTTGTCGAATCGAACGATGGAGAAATGCCATCAAAGAGACAAAACTAATGGATAAGTGATTACAATTTAAGATAATGTATTTAGAAATAACATAAATGTAATTAGAATTTAATAATACAACTTTTTTACTGAAAAAAATAGCAGCAGTCTCATTTTTAGATGAAATTACGAATGTTTTTTGCAATCTTGATGTTTTATGGATTTGTAATTTTTTTGTTTATTAATGTAACATGGAATAGAACGTTTTTCTAGTAATTAAAGTATAAATTTAATCATCAGAAAGTAGATATTTTAATAAAAAAAAGGTCACTGACTTTTTTAAAAAAGCGGATATTTTGACGCGAGCATTTTCGATTGAAAATAAGGGTGATTTTTCGATATTAAGTCAAAATAAGGTGAAAAAATGAATATTTTAAATCAAAAAATTACAGTGTGTTTGAGACATAAAAAGGTACATTTTCACAAAATTTCGTTGGTTATTTGAATTTTTCACATAAATTTTGAATTATGTGAAGAAAGTGTAGATACAAAAGTTGTACATCTTTTTATTACCTACAATTTTGCTATTTAACTTTTTTCCATAACACTTATAGTTTTGCCGAAAATCGACATAAACCGTTTTTTACCCTTAAAAACGCAACCCCTACCACTTCCCGATCTCAGATCGCCCGTAAATTATTTTCCCCTTTATTTTGGCTATATTCTCTTCCTTTTCCTATAGGTTTCATCCTACTATTATTTTTTTTTGTTTCAAAAATTATCGACCCTGGTCTAAGAAATACAATGGGTGGTATGAATAAAAGAGAGCATTTGCTAACACTTACTACTTGAAGCAATTGCTACGTAGGTACATAAAGTAAATGCTTACCAATGAAGCACTTGCTCTCTCATGAAGCATTTACTACACAATTGAAGTACTTATTTCGAAGAGTTGTACTTGGAAAATTTGAGGTTAGACTTTTTTTTAATTAGTTTGCGTCAAATCAACACCAAATACGAATTACAATAATAATGCGTCAATTAAACAGGTAAGTGAATTTACATTTAGCAGTGCGCCATTTCTAAATTATGCACTATAAGTAAGCATTTTAATGCGTCGAATGGTCCTAAAGTACCTATAAAATGGGCTCAAATTCCGATTCGCCCAAGAAGTGGTTAGCAATTCATTCAACATTTTCCTCTCAAAACTTAAATAATAAACCTTTCTTAACATCAAACATTTTATATAGATTTCTTACCGAAATAATTTTCTGTATTCACAGTAGCCACAAGATCTTCTTCTATTAAAAAATTTTGGTAATCTCTTACGACCACCACACAACAATAGCAATTCTGCCATAGTTTGCAAATAATAATTTATGTAAAGCAAACGTGAAGCTATACTAAGACTAGCTTCGGTAAAATGAAGTCTTCTCTCTGTCTTGTAGCATTTGCTTTATACAGGATGTCACAGAATATGTGTTTCAGGCTTGAAAGGTTTATAGAGGACATTAAAATAAACACTTTTTTTAGTAAAACTTTTATGTTAGACAAATAGTTAAGCCAAAATGGCACTCCAAAGTAAAAATTAAGAATTTTTAATGGCTTTTTCAAGGTTCTAAAACTATTGAAATGTTGTCAAAAGTATCTTATAGTATGTTTTTAACTATACCCGATGGAAATTCGACAAAAATTTATCAAAATTTAAAATGGGGATTAAATTTTCAAATACTTGAGTTATAATTTGATTTAAACGAAAATTTGGTTTTATCGGTTTCAAAATAAATTTAAAAAATAGTGCATTTGTTTTTGAAAATAAAAAAAGTGTAATGTCGTTTCTTATGGAAACAAACATTTTCTAGCAATTTTGATCAAATTTTACAAAAATGTATTTTAAAATATCTTAAACATAACTATCGAACAGATTTTTAATAACTTCAAAAATAAAAATATTATAGGACATTGAAGTCGAAAAAATAAAAAAATTAATGTCATCCGAATACTATGAAATTTGGCAGAAATGGTTTCTAAGCTCCCTAAATACAAATTTAATGTCGAAATTAAAATTAATTTACTTTGTAGGTTAAAAATTTAGCAATGACTAAATCAATATATAAATTAGCATCTTTAAATAATAGGAATTACAAAGGCGCCCACGATGTAATTGTAATTTGCACTAATTGTTGCTTATTACGTAGATATTAATTTTTAAAATGTTCAATTTTACCTTACAAAAGAACTTAACATTTTAAAATATTTATAGAGTATTTGAGCTAATTTTCATTGTATTCAATTTTTTGAATTTTTTTACTTGGCAACCAATTTTATAAAAAATTTTCAAACGTGAACTCTAAAATATCATAAACATAACTGTCGAACTTTAGAAATGCAAATTCTTATAATTTATACGATCACAAACTGGTAATAACAAAGATAAGTAAATTCTCATTACTGGAAAATATAAATAAATCGTAAATAATAGTTATTTGTCTAGAAATCGAGCTCGAGTTGCCTCACGAGCGTAGCGAGTGAGGCATTAGAGTGAGAGTGGAAAAAGGCTTTCCTCATGTGTTAGACACAACATTTTCTCCACGACATTCCCCAAAAAAACAACCTAATGACAGAAGTAATATTGTAAACGTGACTTATTGTTACAGAATTTCGTCACATATTCGTACGTAAAAGCAAAAGTTGATAATAGGTGGGTCCCAATAGTCTCGCTACAGTATTCTGTAGTATAAGTGTAGTCTCAATCTGTCATAGCGCAGCCGCGTAATTCTAACCAATAAATTGTAGGGTAGCTATTTTTAAGAGTCGAAATATAAGATATTAAATTAAACAAACCTGATTGAATACTAAATTAAATTGATTAATTAAGTACTAGGCGCATATAGTTCTAATAACACATTCTTACATTTTTTCCTCGCTAATGAGGAAAAACGAATTTTCCTCACTATTTGTAGAGAAGAAACGTCCGTTTTCTAAGTATGTCGTGGAAAAAAATATTAACACTAATAACGAACTACTTAAAAATTATTGTCGATTGAATACAATGACAACTTTCACGAAAGTTCTTCTCTGAGAACAATTGAGTTGTGAATTTAAATTGTTTATTTTTTTGTAAGCAAAATTTAACATTTTTTGATGCTGAAGAATATCTTCCTATTGAACAACCATAAGTTAAAATTACAATCACCTCTTGGTCTTCATGTTAATTAGCTAAAAACGGTGTTGTTATTTGTTTATAGTTTTCAGTAGTTTTATTTTTGTTAGTTTAATTTTTAATAGATTGTATCATAGACTTCGAACTACAGAGAGTTTTCAACAAGGGTTAGTTCCATATTAACTAATCATAATTTATTTCAATAGTATTTGTTAGGACCTGGAGGTCGTCATCGAGGAGCAAGGAATGCTGATCTTGAAACAATGTATTGCGACGCAAATCCAAGCACGAGTACGAGAGCAATAACAAATAATTTAAATTCTAATCACACCGCCTTATGGCGAGTCTTGCGTGAACAGCTGTGTATCCTTATCACCTACATTCAGTGTAAGCATTGTACCCAGGTGATGAAGATGCCAGAATAACATTTTCTCGTTGGATTCTTCGGCGCTTGCGTGGGGATAGAAATTTTACTGAACGTATTTTCTTTACGGTTGAAGCTTCTTTTTCAAGAGATGGATAGTAAATCTTCACAACCTCCACAAATGGGATGAGGAAAATTCTCATGCTTTTATTTAAAGGACTCATCAGCGAGAATTTCGAATAAACGTATGGGCAGGAATTATTGGAAACTATTTAGTTGGACCTTACGTTTTACTAAAACGGCCTACTGGAAATGTGTACTTAATTTTTCTTCAAGAAGTACTACCAGAACTATTGGATGAAATTCCTTTGCGGTCACGTCAACGCATGTGGTTCCAGCATGGCGGCTCTCCATCCCATAACTTCGTCTCAGTTAGAAACCACCTAAATGAAGTTTATGGTCAACGATGGATAAGGAGAGGAGGTCCTATTTCGTGGCCTCCTAGATCCCCAGACCTTACGTCGTTAGATTTTTTTGTTCGGGGATTTTTAAAAAATATTGTGTATGACGGTACAGCAATTTTCACCAAAGAAGAGCTAGTAGCGAGGGTGGTTATTATAGCATGTGCACAAGTTTGCGAACAACCTGTCAATTACAATTACAATTAGTAAGTCTTAAAAAGTAAAAGGAAAAGTCTTTTAGAATGGTAATTATTTATAGTAAATTTACACATAATAGCCACAGTATTAAAAGTTTACTAAGACTTAATTGTAATTTTCATTTATGATTGCTTAAGTAATTATTTAGCTATTGTTAAATTAACTTTAAATTTAATAATTAATTTGTTTTTAGTAAAGCTTAGAGACCATTCCTGCAATATTTTATACTATTTTCGAACCTTAATTTTTTTATTTTTTCGACTTCAATTTTATTTTTTAAAGGTAAAAATCTCTTCGACAGTTGTGTTTAAGATATTTTAAAATACATGATTGTAAATTTTCATCAAAATTGGTTGAAAATTTTTGTCTCCACACGAAACGACATTGCACATTTTCTCGAAATTTTCAAAAATCAACTGCACCATCTTTTTTTTATTTATTTTGAAACCGATAAAATCAAATTTTTGTTTAAATCAAATTATTACATCAAGTGCATCAAAATTGAATCCGTTATTTTGAATTTTGATGGATCAAAAATTTTGTCAAATTTGAATCGGCCATAGTTAAAAACATACTATAAGATACTTTTGAAAACATTTTAGAACCTTGAAAAAAGCCATTGAAAATTCTTAATTTTTGACTTTGGAGCGTCATTTTGGGTTAACTATTTTTCGAACATAAAAAAGTTGTTAATCTTAATGTCCTCTATAAACTCTTTAAGGCTGGAACACATATTCTGTGACACCCTGTATGCTATAGTTCATGTTCCTTTATATTGAACAAAAGCTACTGATTTGTAGTAGTTTCCCTGTAGAGAGCATATTTTATGGAGTAACTGCTTCATGGCTTTTACTCCATTTTAGTAGTACCCCAGTCAATAGAGCAAATAATAAGTAAATTTTTGACAAACGTAATAGTAGGATACCGCCTGCGCCATGTAATGGTAAATAGTATAAAGTATCTTATAACTCGATAACTTTACCGAGAAAAATCGGAAAAAGTGAAATTTTTGTTTTTTTTTTAAAATCGTAGATCCGTAATTTTTCGAAATGTAGCATAAATTTTTCAGAAAATAGAAGGTAATGATACGTACTTAGTGTGTGCAAAACTCTGCAATTGTCGGAAAATTAGTTTATGCAATATTACGATTTAAATTTTTCAATGCAATATATTCAATCGAGGCTGAATGCTCGTGTGGTGGTCCGATTGTCAGAAATTAAAAAGAATGTAAAGTTGAAATAGAAAGGAACAAAACGTGTATTCTCATTTTTTGATAAAATATTTAACACCCAAAAAATTAATGCAAAGATGACTGAAAATGACCGAGTGTGAGAAAACGGCGGAGTAGTGGGGGTACTCGTCCGCTAGATCCGTTTGAGGGGTCTGCGATTTATATAAGCGCGCTGCGGACAGGTACTCCCACGACTCTTGCGTTTTCTCACAATCAGTCATTTTCAGTCATCTTTGCATGCATTTTGTGCGTGTTAAATATCATTTTATCGAAAATTGAGAATATATGTTTTGTTCCTTTCTATTTTAACCTTACAATTTTTATTTCTGACAATCGATTACGACTACTAAGTACGATATCATTACCTCCTATTTCCTGAAAGATTTATGCTACTTCTCTAAAAAGGGCGGATCTACGATTTTAAAAAAAAGAACTAAAATATTTCACTTTTTTTAGATTTTTCTTGGAAAGTTATTACCTTATCGAGTCGAATTAGTGCTCATTTTTTCGTATTTTTATCTTCTACAACTATTCTTTTATACCAATAGCATTGGTTCATTACTTTTCACTCAGGAAAAAAAAAGTTAAAAAAACACTTTTCTATGCATTTAAATGTTAACTAACAATATAATGACAATTTATTTTCGGTATAAAACATGAATATAAGGTGCTTTATACTATTTATAATTACATGGCGCAGGCGGTATCCTACTATTATTTTTTGTCAAAAATATATCTCTGTTTATTGTACTATAGTATTGAGTTAAATATTGAATAAATTACTTGTAGTATTAGCAAATACTCCGTTTTATTAATACCACCCAATAAATCATCTTTAGGTTTTACATGGAAAATGTTTAAATGCTTATTACTTGCATTGAAATGAAATCGTATTTTTATGGCTGAATCCGTGGCTAACTTCACACAGGTAAAGATATAACTTATTTTTTGCTTCATTTTTTGTCACTTCAATGTTGTTTCCACATTCATTCAATTTTTTTTTCTCAGTACTCACAGTAACATTGGCTTCTGTTCCCGAAGTTTCACCCAATCCAAAAGCACGTATTTGCTTACTACACAAACATCGATCGTTTTCCTGAGGATCTCTGGTTTTCTTCGGTAGCAAACTCGTTGTGGCTTCTTCAACATCTCGCAATTTTTCAGGAAGAGAAACTTTTCATTCTATTTCCATCAAGATTACAAGTGCAGGAGCAGTTTTTTTTTGCAAAACTTTTCTCAAAAAAATAATTTGCTGCGACTACTAATGTATAAAATTTTCGGAATTTTAGTGATTTTCTAAGAACTCTTAAGGAAGAAGGTGTTGGATAAAACTATGTTTATACTCGTGTCTTAACAGCAAAGAAACCGCTCGATCAATATTATCCACTCGAATAAAGTTATTTGCTTTATAAGGCATTTGCATAATAAATAGCTATAAACCAAAATCAATAGTCGTAGGTAGCTACAATTTCTAAAAAATAACACCTACTTAAATTTGACTTTAAAAAATGTTTTCATAACACTAAATAATTCTTAAGATAAAATTAATCTGAAAAAATTTTAAAATAAAACGAAATGTATGGCACAAAGAAAAATAAAAACGAATATTTTCGCATGAGAATAAATTCTTCCCTAAAGTCACATACAAGATTAAAAAAATAGGAACTCATGAAAAGATTTAGAAAGGCAATTTAAAAATCTCTCAACATTCTAATATAAAAAATTTAAATTACTTTAACACAGTATTTTGAAGGTATTATTTACGGTCATTTTACTTATTAAAACTATTTTTTTTTAAATTTTGTGGAAGAATCTAAAATTTAAATTGAATTCTCACTTAACATTATAGTACCTATGTAATTGCTTTTTAAAAATAATTGCTTAATAGAAATCGTCGACTTTTAATTAGCGCAACATTTATTAAACAAAATTAACCTTTCAATCGCAAATAGAATTTTCTTCAAGTTAAAACGCGAATTATATACATGTAAAAAATTCGTTTCAGTAATTTTCAAACGAACGTAGTAACAAGATTGCAAGCTACTTCATTAATTAGTGTAAACGTTTAATAAGTAATTAAGGTGTATGTATCTCTTAGTTGCAATGTTTTGCACGATATTTTCCGGATCTTTATAGATTAGTGTCAAGTACAGTTGGGGTCCATGAAAACGATCAGTTTTGGGTCGCAATCCACCCTAACAGTTACAGTCTAAACACAAAATTTGATGGTGTCTTATCTACCATTGTATTTTTATGATCTTTTTTGTATTCCCAGATAATACTTTTAATACTTACGATGGCTTATTTAAACTGTTTTATTTCAGTAAATGTTCTTAACGTTCAATAATAATACTAATTTAAATTATACTAAGGTATAATTTGAATTACAACGTGTTTGAAAAAATCAGATATGGACAGATATAGTTATTTAGGTATCAAGGCACTAAAGTTTGATTTTTCATGACGAATGTGTTTTAGTTGCAGAGGCGACAGCCGAGGCAAATAAAACACGCGACATACAATTTCTTCCTTATCAATGAGAGCTGATTTCCTATTCATTTTTTCCCATGAAAAATTAAATTCGTGCAAAACTTGCCACAACATTGTTCTACTTAAATTGAGTATACCCTCTTCCTCTTTCACAACTGACACAATTTTATTAATGTGGGTATTTTTTTTTAAATAAAACGAATGCACTATTCTTCTAATTGTACTTTTCACATATTCGGGTATTTTTTAGTTTTTTTTTAACCATGAGATAAACTAGGCTTACGCACAGAAACTTTGTCTTCACACAAAAGTCTGAATGTTGTTGTTTTTCCAATGCCAGTCATATGTGAAGACATATCAACTGTCTCTTGAACTGTTTTCAACGGATTATAGCATTTCAAATAATTGTACACATTGAGCACAAAAGTTTTTTCGTTGGCAGAAAGTGCAGATCTCTTCACGCGTTTCCTTGGAATAAATTCAGGACTTGATGCCATTCCAATGAAACTCAATACTGCAGCGTATATACCTTACGATATACCGATATGATATGACAATAATCATTAGTTAGGCTATCGTTATAATTACATACCATATTTCTCCCTTAATTATATCATTAAGAACACATTAAAATCTATGAAAGTGTCATTCCAACTACAGTACATATTTTCTAGTTCAATTATTAGTAATTAATTAGTTAAAATTCCTAAAAATGTGATCGATAATGATATTAGCAATTTCTGATAAAGAAGGTGATTCACTAGTGGTGGCCAAAAATAAACCCACGTATTATTTGATAAAAATGTTAAATTGGGTTTTTCATATAAAGTTTTTATCAGGAAAACTTCGTTAAAGTTACAGGGTGGTAAACTTAAAAAAAAAATTAATTTTTTAGAATAC
>JALBCR010002662.1:0-22767 GCA_030710515.1 Abscondita cerata | reverse complement strand
AGAAAGTATAATTTCTGGAATTTTTGTTATTGCTACTAAAATAGGAGAATTACATGTAGTAAATATCCACAAACTTCCTTCAATAGCTTGGCCAGAAAATTTTAAAATTGTTTTTGCTGATCCATGTGTATAGTATATTGGTAACTTCAATTGTCATAACACACCATCGGGCTACAAAGACAACAAATGGAATAACCTTACAAACATGAGTGGAGTTTCAAAACATCCACACACGATTCAAAAGACATCAAAACATTTAACTCCGGTCGATGGCAAAACGATTACAACCCGGACCTGTGCTTAGTGTCAATAGATCGTTACATGCTTCCATTAGAATCAAACCGTATGGTATTAAACGATTTTCCAAGAAGTCAACATAGACCTTCGGTATTTACAAATTGAACTTCAAATTCCGTTAGTAGAATCTTTAGGAAAACTAAGATGGAATTTAAAAAAAACCAATTGGACAAACTAATAGAACATCTCTCGATTCTATTCTTAGATGGATACCACCGGTTTCTAATAATTATTTTAAATTTGTAGGTGCTGTTAAATGTGCAGCAAAGAAATCAATTCCACGTGGTTTTCGAAAGGAATGTATCTCATGTTGGTCAACTAGAAACCAACAAATGCTGTACTGTCCTCTCTAAATAATAGAAGAAAAGAGAACTAAAAATATGATTTTGTACATTCAAGTCCCTTTAAATATTGGTTCCCCTTCCTCTCTCTTTTTTTTCCCTTCATCCCCCCTTTCCTGGGGGTTGCCGTCCTTTCCGTGGCAATTTAAAAAAAATAAATCTCCTACAGACCCAACTTCTTATCGTCCAATAAGTTTGTTAAGTGTAATTTATAAGGTTTTGGAAAGATTGATATTTCAAAGAATTAATCCGTTAATAGAAGAGAAATTACCAATTGAACAAGCAGGATTTCGATCCGGTAGAAGTTGTTGTGATGAAGTAAGTATTGGCATTAACAACACATATCGAAGCTGGATTTCAGAAAAACTTAAAACTGGAGTTGCTTTTTAGATTTAACTGCTGCATACGATACCGTGTGGAAAGAAGGTTTACTTTTAAATTGTTTAACGTTATTCCTTGTTCCAAAATTATTTCTTTCTTTTTAAATAATGGTCTTCCACAGGGATCGGTTCTTGCACCTATTCTTTTAATGTATATATTTCTGATCTTCCTTCATTTACAATGTCGAAAATTCGTCTACGCCGATGATATGGCAATTTCATTTCAACATTCGGATTTTTCGAAATTGAAAGATTATCTGATGATTTGCGTATTATGGAAAATTATTTCAAAAATGGCGATTATGCCCCAATCTTAAAAGACAGAGGTTTCTTGTTTTCATTTAAGTAATAGAAAAAAAAGTAGAAAACTTAATGTTATCTTTAATAATACAAAGTTAAACCATAATTTTAACCCAGTTTATCTGGGAGTAACTTTAGATACGTTTTTAATTTACAAATATCATTTAGAAAAGTCAAACATAAAAATGAAAACAAGAAATAATGTCATTCAAAAATTAGCTGGAACAACTTGGGGAGCAGATGCAAAGACACTTCGTACAGCTGCATTGGCATTAGTTTATTCTACAGCAGAATATTGTGCTCCTGTCTGGTTGAATAGTTATCATACAAAAAAATAGATGCCCAGTTGAATTGCACTATGCGTATAATTAGTGGAACCATTAAATCTACTCCTCTCGATTGGCTTCCTGTTCTTTGTAATATTACTCCATCGAGACATTCGACGAAAAGCTGCGTTAAAACGAGAATGGGATAAATGCCAACTTAACAAAAGTTGCACAATTTGGAATGACATTGACAACCCTCCTGCTAAAGACTTAAATCTCGAAGTCCTATATGGTTGCAAAACTACTTAAGTACGGCTTTTTCTAAGTTGAGTTTTCAATAAACATCTCATTGATGATCCAACAATAGAAGTCCCAGGCTTTGATCAAAAAAAAATTTGGTCAAAAGTAAATCGCATAAGAACAGGCCATTCAAAATGCAACTCTATGTTGTTTAAATGGGGTGCGATTTCTAATCCAAATTGTGACTGTGGAAACAAACAGGAGACCGTTACACATATTGTAGAGGATTGTCAATAACGAAGTTTAAAGGAGTTCCAAACATTCATAATTTAACGGATGAAGCTATATTATGGCTTACGAATCTGAAGGACATCTGAAGTTCAGCAATATTTTGTATTCTTGTCCTGATTATCTGTTTTCCATTATTTTGTTTTGCTATTTCTTTAACCTACTATTTTTTCGTCATTGTCGTGACTGGCGCTTGGACCTGTCCATTATATGTCGTCATGCAATGGCTGTGCTGTTATATTTTATGTTCTTATTTACCTTCTATAATGTTTACACTTAATGGAGAGTTTAATACATTATGTACTTAGGGTGGTTTCACGTTGCACTGAGGAGATATAGGCTCTGTCCTTGTAACCAAACGTCTTGGGGTGACGCATGAGCAATTTGAACCCCCCGTGATCAAAACTGCCAGTGTAGCAAGATGATGGCGGATGCGTCAACATCGCACGTTGGCAAAACATACGAATTTAGGGCAGATGGGATGGTAGAATTTCTCACTAAGAAAGGAAGAAGCCAAAAGAAAATTTTTAACCGCATGATTTTTGGTGTACAGGAAGGTATAAAGGAGAGAAAAAGCGTGGAAGCTTGCAACAGGAGTCATGCTGTTGCACGACAACGCGATCTGTTCACTCGTCACAAAAAGCTCAAGCTGCCATTCAAGCCTGCGGCTTTCATCAACCCAATCATCTGCCCTATAGCCCTGACCTAGCCCCTCCAATTATTTTATGATCAGAAACATAAAGAAATGTCTTCATGGAAACGATTTTCTTGCGATGCAGGAGGTGGAGTATGGCTGGAAGCTTGGTTTGCAGAACAATCGAATGAATTTTTTTACTTGGATAACGTCTTTGCAGAAGAAGAACGGGAAAAGTGTGTGTTGAGCTTGGAGGGGATTATATATTGAAAAATAAAAATACATTCTACCAGTTTTGTTTTCTTTTTCATACTCTCAGGTAGATAATATATTAGAACGCTCCTCGTACATATGAATACTAAGGTAGGTAAGGGTTGGCGTGTTTTAGGTTTTAGCTGGTTTTCCTAGACTTTGAAGTAATGCTTTGCCAAGGCAGGCAATCCACTATTGTACACGGTTTCGTCACCACCAGTATTACAGGTTTATACTGATCTTCTGGCATACCATACATAAAACTTATATCACAATACAATATGTAACATGTACTATACGAATAAATAAATAAACCCTGATTTATTGTCTTCTTTTTGTCTTTCTATGTTGTTCCATTGCTGCTATTTCTTCATTTACACCAGAAACTTTAATTAAAGGGTCAAACTAGAAAACACTTCTGTTTACCAACACGATGATTTATTATCTCTATTCAAGGTATTGTATGTACCAATTTTGGCCAAAACCAAAGTATATTATTTGAATTAATTAAATATAATTTGGTTACAAACTTACAACAAGATTATTGATTATGATGAAACCAGTGATACTGATACTCCATCTGAGATAACTATTATTACTGCAAACAAAAGAAATTTTCTACCGAATCAAAAGCCCATGAAAAGATTGATATAAAATGAATGGTGCACGATGAAAAAGTGCTGGTAAAGAAAAACACTTTTAGCTTATTTGGTAAAAGTCTATTAAATCCACTGGCACTATAGTTCACCTTTTTAATTATTAAAGCAATGCTAAATGTAATTGACCTTATTTTAAAAAATTACTTGATTATCGAAGGAAGAACTCAAAAGTCTTAACGGAAGACAACACTCAATTTGTAGAAGTATTAACGATAAAACAAGTTTATTAAAAAAGTATTGGTATTTGGTGTTGGTTTTGGCATGTTTTATTTACACGTTAATATACTATACATAACACCAGAAATACATCATCTCGCCCGTGATGTATAAGGCCCAGATGATTCTATATTTCCATATGAACTTCCCGAAGTTGCCGATAGGTGGCGATACGTGTTGCATTATTATAATGTAATTTAGTTTCCTGTTATTTTCACGCCTAACACTCAATTTAAAATTAAAGATTAATTCAAACAAACTGAATAGTATATCCTAGTAATATTTATACAAATGAAATATTAAAATCTATTTTTTAAATTATTGCGTTGTTCCGTCGTGTGGTAACATTATTACAGCAAGCACAGCCATCGTTGATGAAATATAATCGATTCTGAATCGATATCCATCACGCCACTATAATCGCGATATTCAATCAATGATGAAACCGGAAAGCCAACGCATAACGTCACCTATCGGTGACTGAAGTAAACACTAACACGTATAGAGAATCTACTGCTTGTATCTATGGGATGTTCTACATTCCGGGGAGATGATGTTTCTGATAACACTTATTTACAAATAGAACGTATACACCGTGTCCCACGTAAGGCTGCCATTAGGCCTTTATAGAGATTAAATTAATTAGATTTTTTGCACATTTGTAGATTTACATGAAAAAACTATGCTCTTTGAAATAAAAAATATGATGGTCATTGTTCAACTTCCGGTATATACCGAAGTGGGCATTACCTTTCAAGTTATAATAAACGGAACACCCTACATTTTATTTAAATTCTATATTCAGTATAAAATTTCTGTAGGCTTTAATTCAGTAATTCTATTATTTTGAAAGGTTATTGTTACAAAAGAAATGTTGAAAACAATATAAATAAATTCAATTATTGAAGACATATTCCTTTGAAAAACAAACACACTACAATTTAATTTTAAATACGCGACAGAAAAAGATTATCATGTTTTTTTATCCAAAAGTTTTATTTTATTTTTTAAATCAAAGATAGAATTTCGATTTTGAAATTCATTTCAAACTGCACATGCTACATTCAATAAAGTAAATATCTGCATATTGAAAGGAATTTGTAAATATGTTATTTATTTTACAGCGTATGTCGAAATGGTTCTCTACGCCTATATATTGAAAAATAACGTAAACATGAAAACTTATTTGCAAACATAGAGCATCATAAGCTACTTCGGTCATGAATAATTTCTGTTGAATGATGGATTTAGCGTTCACTTACTTTAAAATATCTTTTCCGATAACTTGTACATCTGGTGGCCAACTTTGTTTAAAAGTATAACTATTCACATTCGGATAGTCCGCTGCTGTTAAATAGTTAACAAGCGCGTCCAACCAAACATAAATAGTTTGTGTTTCGTCGCCGGGAACTTTTATGCCCCAATGAACGCGCGAAGTAGGTCTCGATACCGACACGTCTCCCAAATCCTCCTTAGAGATTATGTCACATAAGATCTTATGAAATTTCTTAGGTTTTACGACATTCTCTAGATTGATAAAATATATGAACAAAAAGAAACCGTAAACGAAAATTAGATTACCATTTTTTATGAGCCACTGCATGAGATCATCTTGAAATTCACTCAACTTAAACATATAATTCTCTTCTTCCGACCATTCTACAACATGACCACTGTCTGCAGATACTAAAACTTTCTGACCTTCGGAATTTGAATTTCTTTTAATTGCGACGCCGTTAAAAAGGTCTCATCAGATACGCAATACCATCCACTATATTTAGATGAATATATGTACCCACTTTGGTTTAAATTTTTCTAAAAGTTTTTTTTAATTACGCTCTTATAAAATTAAACCACCTACCCAAAATTGTTTAACAGTTTCAATGTGCTTAACCTCAGTGGTTCGAATAAAATCTGAGTATGCTATATTAAATAAGTCAGACATTAATTTGTATTGATTCGATATTTGCCTGCAGTATAAGTCCAGAGGCATGTTATGTTTTAATGCTGCTTGTTGAATCTTTTGATCCATGCTCGTCGGTTCCAGTCGCAAATTTAACTGGATTGACTGGATTGATAAGACGTTGCCACCTATGCGCCAGCATCCGCAATTAATGAGGTATACCAAATGTCCAATATGAGGATCTGCAACAAAAATTATTTTATCCGTAAAATGCATTTCGTACTCTATAGTTAACAAATAAAAAATATAATAAAACTGTTTTTTAACTTTACAATATAAACCAAGTTTTATAGTACACCTTCAACAACATATTAATTTTTAATATCATTATTAAGTTGTTCTATTGTTTTGAATTAATTCAGTAGAACAGAAAATACACTGAAAAAACAAATTATCGATATTTAAAGCCATATATTACATCATAAAATTTTTAAAAATATAATTTTGACATTTTTCTTGTAGGTCAGTCTTGCTTGTATTGTTTTTTACAATATCGTATATTTGAAAATGTTTAATAATACGAGGACATATTCTTCTCTTAATTAGATACATTTGATTACAGCGAACCTGCAACGTCTCTAGAACTTTAAAAAAAATGTTTCTTCTTGCTCTGCCAACCAGACCTCCACAGCTTCTATTACCTCCTTGTTGAAAGAAAATGTACGACCTTTTAAACTTTTTTTCAGTTGAGGAAAGAAGGTCTCCAGTTATTGTTCTACCCTTATCCAAAAATCAATCATGATTACTCCATGGCAATCCCAAAAACTGAAGCAAGAACTTTTCCAGCAGATTTTTGGACACGAAAACTTCTTAGGTCTTGGAGAACCAGAGTGTCGCCATTCCATCGATTGTTGCTTTGTTTCTGGATCGTAGAAATGTACCCAAATCTCATCCATAGTAACAATTCGGTTTAAGAAGTCTACATCGTTTTCAAGTCGAGCATAGATCGAACGCGATGCTTCTACCCTTGCACGCTTTTGGTCAACATTCAAACATTTGGGGATCCATTTTGCAGCAATTTTCTCATGTCCAAATTGACGTGAACCATATGATGAACGCGTTCGTATGAAATATTCAGTGCTTCAGATATCCGTTTTAGCCCAATTCGACGGTCTGATAAAATCATGTCATGAACTGCATCGATATTTTCGGGGACTGACACAGAAACTGACCTTCCCGATCGGTCAACATCTTCAATGGAAAATTTACCTCTTTTGAAGCTTGCATTCCAATTTTGACGGTCGCATACGAAGGACATTGATGACCAAGGGTATTAAGCATATCTTCGTAAATCTGCTTACCTCTTAACCCTTTTAAATACAGATACTTGATGATGGCTAGATACCCCAATTTTTCGATTTTCACAATTTCGGTGGACATCTTTTTTCATTTAATTTATTGAGTGACTGTTTATTGTGAGTTATTGTTCGTTACTATGGTAACGCAATATTTTGTTTATGCAAGGAACTGATTTAGGCTAACTAGATATCAATACATCCTCGTATATATAAAAATGGCTACTTGATGAATGTCGAAAGGTTGAAGCCTATCAAGACAGATACGATTTTTTCAATATGCACAAGAAGGTAAAGGAAATGACTGGGAGAATAAAGAGACGACAACCAGATATGTTGGTAAACAAGAACGGCGACTTGATTGTAGAACCGATAGACAAACTGGCAAGGTGGAGCGAATATATACAAGAACTTTTTAACGATAATCGGATAGAACTGGAAAACCCAGACGTGGAGTATACTGGTCCAGAAATATTAAGAGAGGAACTCGAACAAGCAATTAAAACTGTAAATCCGGAAAAGCCAGCAGGACCTGACGAAGTGCCTGCTGAACTACTAAAACTCATAGGGAAGGACTCCATAGATATTCTACTGAAACTATTTAACAACATTTATGAGACGGGCAGAATTCCTAGCGATTGGCTAACCTCAACATTCGTAACACTGCGAAAGAAAAATAAAGCCAGAGAATGTTCGGACCACAGAATCATCGCACTAATAAGCCACACATCGAAAATATTTTTAAAGATCATACATAACCGAATTCATAAGGATTTAGAACAAGACATCAGTGACACTCAAATGGGTTTTAGGAAGGGCGTAGGAACAAGAGAAGCGCTCTTCGGACTAAACGTACTTAGACAAAGATGCCTAGATATGAATCATGATATGTACATCTGCTTTATCGACTTTCAAAAGGCATTTGATAGAGTCCAGCACACAAAACTCCTAGAGATACTAAAAAGAAAACATCGATAGTAAGAACATAAGAATAATATCCAATCTCTACTGGCATCAAACAGCACGAGTCAAAGTCGGAGAAGATATGAGTGAGGAGATCAAGATATGTCGAGGTGTTAGACAGGGTTGTGTATTGTCGCCTCTCTTATTCAATGTATATAGTGAGGGCATCTTTGAAGAAGCGCTGTCAGAAGAAACCGGTGGTATCGTCATAAACGGGGAAAGACTTAACAACTTACGATACGCAGATGATACCGTTATATTCGCCGACAGTCTGGAAGACCTACAACATCTGGTTAAGGTAACAAACATTGCCTGCAAGAGATATGGCCTGGATATGAACCTAAAAAGACCAAAGTCATGACAACTTCAAAAACCAAAGCACAAATCACAATAGACCGTCTATAAATATTAATAACAACAAACTGGAATGGGTATCCTCCTACAAATATCTTGGCACATGGGTAACTGAAACAACAGAACATACAAAAGAAATCAAGTGTCGAATTGAAGTAGCTCGCAGTGCTTTCATAAAAATGAATAAAATACTTTGCAGCCGAGATATAACATTAGAACTGAGAACCAGAATACTAAAATGCTATATATTCTCCATTCTATTGTATGGAATGGAGGCTTGACACTCAAGTCAGAAAACAACAAGAACATAGAGGCATTTGAAATGTGGTGCTATAGGAGGATGCTGAGAATACCGTGGGTTGACAAGGTTTCAAATGAGGAAGTACGACGAATGAATAAAGCCAAAGAAATCAGTAACACCATAAAAGGGAGAAAATTAGAATATCTAGGACATGTTCTGAGAGGAGATAGATATAACATCCTTATCATTCTAGGCAAGGCAAAATAAAAGGCAAGAGAACGATTGGCAGAAGAAGAATCTCTTGGCTACGCAACTTGAAGGAGTGGTTTGGTTGCACGTCCGCAGAACTCTTCAGACGCGCGATTGATAAGGTCCGAGTAGTGGTGATGATTTCCAATCTCCGATAGGAGCGAATTTCAAGAAGAAGATATATAAACAAGAAAAAAAATAATTTCAAAGTAAAGGTACCTTGTCCAAATAGAGACAATATTCTTAATATAAGAAACCCTTTAGCTATGGAGCCTTATATATACAGATTTTTTGAAAACGGTTGTACAGGTCCCTACTGATAAACTCCGCAGATGCAACTTCAAATTGTAGTGATCATCCAAGATAGTTCACTGTTGACATTAAAATTCATGGTGTATAAATACTGGTCGTAATTTTTGGTAAGTGTCCTGGATAAAAAGTGTATAGATGTATAATGGGTCTATTCTGTAAGACGATATCGTTCGTAAACGAATACCGTTCACTAAACGATTACTCCGGCAATACCTATAGCTTAATTCTGTAACCATCGACGACGTTCGTTCACGAACGATTGTCGTAGAATAACGACATCTTAACGACATTCTCTATTCTGTAATGAACGACTATCGTTCAGTAACATCAATGTCGTTGTAAAATTGTCGTTCACGTACGACACCTACTGAGCTGTCGTTGACAATGAAAACTATCGGTGGGCAGTGCTTTCACGCGCGCAGCAAATTTGAAAATGTGAAAAGTGGTGTTGGATGAGATATAAAAATGGCCGTAAATAATAAAATTGTTAACGAAGTGTACAATGAATTGCGACGCTAGTACAACTTAAATTTATTTGTTTGTTTTAGTGACTTATTTGTTATTTTCTTAAAGGCAGCAACGTAGAACAGATTTAAGAATATTGAGAGACCATAGCAATCCTTTCGAACTCCCTGGGGAAGTGTGCAAGGGATTGTTCAGATTGGATGTTATGGCAGCTAGGGACTTGTTCCAAGAATTAGTACCACATATCCAAGTGGGGCTATGTAATACAAAACTACAGCCAATTATAAAATATTTTACAACGTTACATTTCCTGGCTCAGGACAACAAGACATAGAAGTGTTCAAAACGTTGTCAAATGATGTATTGGCAGATTAAAAGGCATATGGAGATGCCCGAATTCAAACGTGTTTTACATTATGAACCTGTTACTGTATCAAAAGTTGTATATGCCTGCGCAGCACTCCATAATTACATGTTGTTTCAAAATATTCCAATTGATCAAGACTTACTACTGAATAATTTAGATAACCATGAAAATCTTGTTCAAAATGACATAGATGACGCATATCTATTGAGATGGGGTAAAATAGTAAGAAATAGATTGATAAATTATGTTTTTGTGTAAACTCTCATGTAATCAACAATACAATTTATATATTAAAAATAAGGTATAATTAGTCCTCATCCTCTGATTAAATTAATTTAAAATAGTAGTCTGGATATTTAACTTTCAGTTTAAGTTCTTCCAGGCGCAATCTTTTTTTTTCCACGTCCACTAATGTTTTCAGACTGCTACTAATGTCTGTGTTTCATCATTAGTAAAACTGGTTGCACATGCTTCTAGCCTATCAAGAATGTTCTTCCTTTTTCTCTTGCTACCCATTCCACTAACCCCTGGTGTAGTATCTATAGATAAAATTTGATAAGGAGTAGTCACAGGTGCACTACTAGTGGCTATCAAAAGTGGGATAAATATATCTGCACTTGTACTTGGTAGATTTTCATCAGTACTTCCTGATGCTAAATCCTCATCTGGCAAACCAGGTGTTTGTAACCCAACCTCTGGTATTTCCAACCCATCAACCACAACCCTGCCAGTAATATTTAACGGTCTTACCTCAACATCTATGAGTCCTTTAATTTCCCTCTCACAATATCCTGTTTAGAGGTAAAGAGCAATTTTTTTT
The DNA here is from genome assembly GCA_030710515.1 of Abscondita cerata. Lineage (NCBI taxonomy): Eukaryota > Metazoa > Arthropoda > Insecta > Coleoptera > Lampyridae > Abscondita > Abscondita cerata. Next base: position 11,865 of record JALBCR010002662.1, on the reverse strand, counting down.
GACTTCGCTCGGACCTGGTTTTTCCAGTCTGTAAATGTTTGCAAAAATAAATTAGTCTTAATTCAGTTTAGTGAGATTACTACGGTCACATACCCGTTTAAACCCATTCACATCTTTAACTGGTCCACCTGCGGAATTCAGTTTCTCTGCAAGTTTTTGCCACGTTTGTTTGATCACATCGTGATTTGCCCCTGTCAAATTTATTATCGCAAAAACCTTTATTTAGTTTCAAGCTCTTCTAAATAAATTACATATTGGCGCCTACTCGTTTTTGAAACACGCTTCTCATTTTTATTTTTTTTTTTCACTGAAAACAAAATATAAATACACTTTTTTTAAAATTAAGTTCTAAAAAAGGGTTCTAGTTGGTAATAACAATGCACATCCACGGTTACATTATTGTCTAATAAATAGAAACAATTAATTACTTACCTCATCATGCCTTAACTGGATTTTCACAAAATGAACAACAACACAAATAAACAACAACACAAATGAACAAAATACTGACACACTGACACTTGTCTTTGACATCTGACGGAGCAATTTATATAATTTCAGGGCTGCCACCTGAACAAGTTAAAAAACATCGCTCATAATCGAGATTGTAAACGATGTAGTTAGAATAGCTTTAACGATAATGTCGTTGGTGAGATCGTCGAGAGCAGTCGTTCGTAGACGATAGTGGTTCAGTAACGACAAGTTACAGAATTAAGCCCCTAAGTCTGTAAATTTTTACTTATCGTTCATAAACGGTAAACTCACTTAGTATTGGATCGTCAGTGAACGAGAGCTATTTAGCAATCGCTTGTGAACGTTTGAAATTTGTTTGTGAGTTTGATATGAAATTTATCACATGAATCGACCTCGTTTACAGCAAATATTATTCAAATTAGACAGATAATAATAATAATAAATTTGATTCGATGCGTTGATAGCTAAGTAATATCTTTCAGTTTATTTCAGAGCTTTCAGAACAAAATTTTAGAAAACTTTATAGGTTAAGTTAACTTTTTTGGTGCCCCTTCTCGAAGAAGAAGCCATTTATTTAAATAAATCATTCCAATTTCATTATCTAAGTGTTTGGACAACTAGTTTGCAAGGACCCCCTGCACTATTTATTTTTTTAGTTAATAATAATAATAATATAGTTTATTGGGGGCTGCATTAAAATAAAGTATGTATACAATGTTGTAGTATAAAAAATTAAATTAATATATCATTATACAGTGTGTCCAAAATTCGATGCTCACCATTGGTATTTTGGAAACGGTAAGAGTTACAGGGTCGGTTAAATGGAACAATATGGAGGTATTTATCTTACCTCTTCAGACCTTCTCTTGTTTTTCCAAAGAAATGCGTTGCCTACTAGATATTGCAAAAAGTGAAAATCGGCATTTTCTTTAAACTTGCGTAGAATCCACACTATTTATCCTATCAAAAATATGTAAATATAAAAGTTGTAGACATTTAGATATTGAATAATATGCGTCATTAAAATATTTTTTGCTTGCATCAGTAGCGAAATATGACCCAAAGTTGCATTTTTTAAATGGAAATGATAATTTATTTTATACAGTTGAATTACTTGATTTTTTTCCTTTTCAACGATATAAGGTTCGAGCTATTTATCTTGTGTACTTTAGAAGATATAAAGAAAAATCGTTTTTGAGATCTGTAGATGTATTTTAAAGCACATCACACTATCCATGATTGCAAATTTTTAAGAAACAAACAACTGCACATCAAATCTGTCAATAATATTGTTACAGTAGTATCGTGTCAGAACTTGTAGTTGTTGTAGTAAGCTATTCATATTCAAAATTGATGATGCAGTTTTCAAACCATGAAAAAAGGACATGTTTGTTGTCTACATAAGATGCCATCGTAATTCAACTGCGGCAGCAAATGAATATCACAACTTATACCCCGAAAGAAGGCAACCTCACAGAACTTTGTTTTCCTGACTCGAGCAAAATCTTCGACAAGGTGGATCCTTCACCGCCATTCGTCCTACAACCTATCAAAAGACAATGAGGATGCTGAAATAGCTGTTCTAGCCGCTGTTAATGTTGAGCCTTCCGTTTCAGTAAGAAAAATTTCGAATGACAGTGGTATGGCAAGAAGTTCAGTACATTATGTTTTAAAAAGAAGAAATTTCATCCTTATAAGCCAATGATATGCCATCATATCAAAGAGAATGATTATGCTCGAAGAGTTACATTTTGTAGATGGTACCTGGATGAAGTTACAAACGATAATTCTTTTTCTAAAAAATTCTTTGGAGCGATGAAAGTAGATTCACAAACAACGGCATTTACAATCGGCATAATTATCATTATTGGAATAATGAAAATCCGAAAATAGTTCGAGAATCGCGTTTCCAAGAACGATTCGGATTTAACGTGTGGTGCGGTATTTTGGGAAATCGTTTGATAGGTCCATTTATTTATAATCAAACGCTTAATTCGACTAGATATCTTCAACTGCTGCAAGCCGAAGTCGAAGATGCATTGGACGAGCTACCTATTCAAGAAGAAAGAAGTATTTTGTTTCAGCAAGACGGCGCCCCGGCCCATAATTCCAGGATCGTCACTGAATATTTATCAGCAAGATTTGGAAACCGTTGGATTGGAACAAACGGTCCCATACGTTGGCCTGCGCGATCACCAGATTTGTCCATACTAGATTTTTCCTGTGGGGACACATAAAAAATTTAGTATACGTTGTCAATTATGAGAACGTTAATGATTTGCAGCAGAGCGTCATGCAGGCCTTTAATTCAGTTAGCGTCCGTCAATTAATGAATTGCCGAATAAATATTGAAAAACGCTATACAAAATGTTTAGAAGTCAATGGCCGCACTATTGAGAATCTTTTATAGGAAAACTCATTCGTTTTACGATGTTATCCACCCGTTATGTTTTTGTTATTATTGCTTACAACTTGGTAACATTATAAATCTGCCTCAAAAATGATTTTTCTTTATATCTTCTAAAGTACACAAGATAAATAGCTCGAACCTTATATCGTTGAAAAGGAAAAAAATCAAGTAATTCAACTGTATAAAAATAAATTATCATTTCCATTTAAAAATGCAACTTTGGGTCATATTTCGCTACTGATGCAAGCAAAAAATATTTTAATGACGCATATTATTCAATATCTAAATGTCTACAACTTTTATATTTACATATTTTTGATAGGATAAATAGTGTGGATTCTACGCAAGTTTAAAGAAAATGCCGATTTTCACTTTTTTGCAATATCTAGTAGGCAACGCATTTCTTTGAAAAACAAGAGAAGGTCTGAAGAGGTAAGATAAATACCTCCATATTGTTCCATTTAACCGACCCTGTAACTCTTACCGTTTCCAAAATACCAATGGTGAGCATCGAATTTTGGACACACTGTATATCAAACAGTGAGAGATTGCAGCTTCAAGAGGAGTAACTCAGCAAATTGGTTGTATAAACAACCATCTGATAGAATAGACACTCTAGTAAATATTATTAATGAGTAAGGCCAAAAGAAACAAGATCACAAGAACCAATGTTAGACAAACATAAGATAGAACTACAATGCGATGAATAATTCAGTGTGTATTTATTAAATTGAATTTAGTACGAATCACAGATTGTTCTGTTTCAATAGTGACGTAAGTTTAAAACTTGACAACGAACATTGTTTAATATAATCCGGTCTAAGATTATTATAGGATGAGCATATGTCGTAAGAAAATGACGTTTTAAAGTTTTCACAAAGGAAAGAACGAATATCAAGTATTCCCAGGTTTTTTTTAAATATCGGCTTCCCAGGAATGGAGATTGTGTTCATTTGTACGGAAAACCGCGTTGATTTCATTTCTTCTAAAAATTGTATATTGTTATCGGGTGATCTCAGTTCCGCTCTGCCTTTCAATAGTTGACCTGACACCACAAATCATTTTTTCTATTCTGCTAAAATCCTATCAAATACTACAAACAAAGTTTTTAATAACTAACATATTGCTATGAATTGAGTGGTGAATTGTAATTAATTACATTTAACTGTATTTGTGTAACCACCCCAAATCGTTACCACAAATTTCATAAATGCTTTATCGGATTAATTAACTGTTTTACTTCCTTTATCAGAAAATAAAGGTTTTCTCCAGCTAGCTGCTCGTTTACATCGTTTTCGTTTTATTTTTTAATAAGAACACTTGATCATGAGACTCTAATTTATTTAATTAAACAAAATCATGTCCAATATAAACCTTTAAAAAACAAACGTTCAACGATCTCGTGAATCTGACTTTAACACGGCCTTCAAGTTTTATTTCACGCGTTTCCGCACCGAAAATGTTAAACATTAAACACGTGTTCGTTCTTATCCGCAATCGCACCTAATTTTCAGAAAACAAAATTATTAACAAAAGATTCGTTAATATGTGGATTCCGCTACAATTGTGATTACAATTAAAGATTAGTTCTAACCTTGTTGCATTCACTTTCACTGCACCAATGTTCCTTTGTTGGTAAGTTTTGATTTTAGTTCTGTAGTTTTTTATTTCAAATTTTAATTGATTCGATTCTTTATTTTTAACTTTGTATTATTGTTATATTTGTCGTAATTAATTATTAAGTAGTCACCTTTCATCTTTAAACTGAATGTTTACATCTTATTTCACGTAACATGACTTTTATTCGTCGATGACTACCGATGTGTTATTCGATGATTAAATTTTGTTGTTGATATCTAAACGCAAAGCCATGTGAGCTCTACCACTTTAATTATACGACTCTTCCAACGGTTTTTCGACGGTCCTATTTATAATCTCTTATCAGTGGATTCCTGAATTTTTAAAACATTTTAAATACGCGACACTTGCGCGCCCTCAGCGTTTCAAATTGAAACTATTATTTTGCAAATAATTATTAAATGACTTGTAATTAACCTTACACAATTCAGAAAATTATGCTGATTCTTTTGATATATGACTTGTATGCCCATACTTTCTAATTGTTGACTTATCAATAGATAACGTTGAATGGGTTAATGTTCCATGTTAACAACAATTAACGCTCATTTATAAAACGTTTTTGGAGACTGTAACTTGTACTTGAAGTTATTTCACACTATTTTTACATTTGTCGAACAACATACTCGGACGCTGGTAAGTAGGTATGATTCTTAAAACTAATATTACAGTAAATTTGTTTCAGGGATAAACTGGACTCTATACTATTATATGTTCTTAAATTTAAGTGGTTTATTTATAATTTTTAAAACTTTCAAAATTTTTGTGGCTTCAGCTGTATATGCAAACTTTACTCATAGCAACATGTGACTGTCAAAACTCAAAACTTAGGTTATAGGTGACAATAATTACGAAAATATGTACTATCCATCCTAAAATTAAAGTTCGTTTAAAATAACAAAATAGGAATTTACCGACGATCGTTCAGCTGATCGTTAGCAACATGATAACGATAATAGGTAAGCAACGAATCGTTCACAAACAAACATTTACAAAATAGACACGTAAGTTACATAGATAGTCTATGACAGGAAAGAATTGTACCCAAACCCGATTAGATGACGCTATATTATAATATAAAATAGCAGCGGCGGTATTGGCAAACCCGATTAGTAGATTTATTTCATTTATGGCCGATTGCAACGACACGACTTAAACTTAAGCAATGTTTAAAATCATAGAAACAAGTGTATTCTAAGCGTTGCTTAAGTTGAAGTTGTGTTGGTGCAAACGGCCACTAATGTCATTTAAATTGAGATTTACCCCAATTCTGACTTTTGGTTATTCTACTTTAAAGAATATATTAAAACAAGGTAATTATTACATTTTCGTTCAGAATTCATGCTATAAATTGTTAACGATATGGATTAATTTCAAGATGGTGGCCCAAACTCAGATTTTTGGAACCAGCAATACCATCAAAAAAAAACGTCATGTCCAAAACTTAACTGGCCAAGTTAGCATAATTTTTCTTACACATCTGTGTTAACTGATTTGACATCTCCTCAACCTAGTCCATGAACTACTTATAACAACAATTCACTTATCGCAGAAGATACAGGGAAAATAGTGCGGGATTTCCCGCAAACGAAGTTGTGCAAATCAATGAGCTACACATGATAAAATTATTTTCGTTTATACCGAGTGTTCCATATAAATGCGAGATACCAAAGTTATGTTTTTAAATAGAACCACCCATTTTTATTACAAATCTCGATTTCTTGGGAAATTCTAATGTAACTTAATGCATTATACATAGTGTCTAAAATAGAGTGGTTATTGCATTATTGCACCTTTTGCCGGGAAAAGTGACGTTTCGAAAAATTAAATAACTCACATATCCTGGAATGTATCCAACTGCGATTTCGTAGCTTTAATATCCATTACATGCTAACTAAAGCTAGTTGTTCACCTTTCCAACCTTGCTAAGTTTTGAGTAATCAATTATTTAAATTGGACTCCCTAAATTCATGGATAATTTGATTTTTCAAATGATACCAGCTCAACGTGGAATTTCACAAGCTTTCTAATGATAAGATTGTAGGTCTCTGACTCTGACCTACAATCTTATCATTAGAAATCTTATGAAATTCCACGTTCAACGGCACATAAAAAATTAGGTGGTGCCATTTCAAAAAATTATGTTATCCATGTATTTAGAGAGTTCAATTTAAATAATTGATTACTCAAAACTTAGCAGCGTTAGAACGTGACTAGCTTTAGTTAGCACATGTAATGCACATTAAATCCTCGAAATCGCAGTTGGATAAATTCCACGATAACTGATTTATTTAATTTTTCGAAACGTCAATTTTCCGGAAAAAGTGAAAAAATACAAAAACCCTCCATTTTAGATACTATGTAGGAATCCAAATTTGTAATAAAAAATGGTTTGTTCCATTTAAAAAACATAACTTTGGTATGTCCCACTTTTATGGAACACCCTGTATAAACCAAAATAATTTTTAAATGTGCAGCTCATTGATTTGCACAATTTTAATTGCAAAAGTTTGTTTCTAACCCCAATATTTTCCGAGATATCCACCGTCCTCGCACTAATGGGCTACCCTGTAAGTATATCAACTGCAGAATTCAACCTTTAGGAAAGTCAATGTAAATGTTTCGATACATCCACCTACTGTAATTGAAGGTATGTAGCAATAAATGATACAAAACACCAAAAAATTGTAGCATTGCAGTAGTTTAATATTAAAACAATATTTTCATTTTACAGGATAATTTCAAATATCTCATTTACTCTCATTAATTGGATGCAGTACTGATTGATAAGTGTTTACCACCAAAAACAAAATTGTGGAAGACAAAAATATCATTTAGTAAAAGAATCAAGAAAGCCCATGAATTTATGAAATCAGACTTGCTACTTGTGTTTGATACAGACCCAATCGTTAAGAGGGGTTTTTGAAGGGCAGGTAAGCAATGTAAATAAAAACCAAAAGGACGTTCGTTCTCTGATAAAGACAAAATCCTGGCGTGGTCAATTATACAAACAAAGTGTTAGTGCATACCGTGTTTTATCGTTAATTTTTGTGCTGTCATCAAAACAAACATTAATTCAATTTTCCAACAAAGTACCTACTAAGGCAGGAAGTAACAGGCAATTTTAGTTCATTAAAAACGCAGTAAGTTTTTGGATGAAATTAATATTAAAGCAAATTTAAACTATAATTCTACACAAGACTGGTAGTGGGTTTAGATGATTTAGTTTTTAAACTTCTCCCCATATTGCAAACTACGCTCAAGTATAATTTTCAATTTATTCAGTCAGTGTCTTCATAAATATAATTTCAGGTGTTCATTATTCATGGTATACGAAAACATTGAAAACAGCCTATTTATTATGGATTTGTTTCGGGCGTTACTAATAATACGATTTATCATTTCTTATTACCACATTAATTAAAGAATACAAACAGACAGGGATTTGTTATGAACTACAATACAATATTCGATCAAGGATCCAACGATTGTGTAGCCCTAAAGCAGCCATGATCAAACATGTTGCCGCGGGCCGCATGTCCCATACCCTGAGCATTTTCCTTCAGGCCCTGAATCAATTTTGAAAACAGCCATTAGACGGAGCTAGCGACCAAAAAAGGTCATGTGGCTTCAGCATTTTTTATATTTTGTTAGCCGCTTCCCTGGGCAACCTTTTCGACAATGTCCATAACCGTCAGGCCGCGAGCGGTGGGGTGCGGGTGTAGTGGAGTGGGGAAAAACCAAAAAAATGTGGGCTCAGCCACTTTAATTTTTCTTCCAAATCGTTCGGCCGTACTCCCTGAGCACCCAAAAATTTTTGTAGCGATCGGTTGGTGGGAAGGGGGTGCCAGCACTAAATACAGGCCGAAAAAATAATAATTGTGAATAATAAAATAATAAAAAATTATAAAGTCTTATTCAATAGGCTGGGGCTGATGAGCGTGCTGTCCAACATTTGATTGTCAGCTGTTCATACATGTTCATCAGTATCGCTGTTACTACCGGATAAATTTTTTTACATAAATATTAACAAGAAACAAATAAGTTTATTTGAATAAAAATTTTTGAATGAATAAAAAACTAAATCAATGAAGGATTACAAACAAATAGAATTTTTTGCATACATAAAAATAAAAAAAAAAAAAAATAAGGAATATAAATAAATATAATATTTGCATAAATACAAATGAGATAAAAAGGAATAAAATTTTTAGATACATAATGACGAAAAAAATTGTTTAACAAGGAACAAATAAACAAATTTCAATTTAATTATTGCATAAATTAAAATGAATAAATAAAGGAATATATATGAATAGAATATATATCTGTGTAAATAATAATTAATAAGGCGCGCAAGGAATATTTTTTTCGCCCGAGTGAAAATAATGTCCTTTTAAATTTTTACTATGGAATGAAAATGCGTAGACGCTCAGCTGAAGCAGCTGCCCTTCGGAAGCGTTCGCGTTTCCGTTCAACTGTGCGAGAAGGACAGCGGCTACTCTCTGTTGGCCGAACACAATCGACGCGCCGTGAGGGTGCCGACGTAGTCGCCGACTGCTGTCCCTCCGCTAGTGCTTTTCCCTCTCCATCGGCCTGTTTTCGAGCGAAATTCAACGTTTTCAACCATTTCTTTCACTGCCTTACCACCGCTCTTTGAAGTGGCAATTTTGGGGCTTTATGAATTAATCCCTGCTTCACAAAACCCAACACGGCTGAAGCCACATGAAAATTATTATTTTTTTCCGGCCTGTATTTAGTGCTGGCACCCCCCTTCCCACCAACCGATCGCTACAAATTTTTTGGGTGCTCAGGAGTACGGCCGAACGATTTGAAAAAATTAAAGTGGCTGAGCCTACATTTTTTTTTTGTTTTTCCCCCACTCCACTACACCCACCCGCACCCACCGCTCGCGGCCTGACAGACATGGACATTGTCGAAAAAGGTTGCCTAGGGAAGCGGCTAACAAAATATAAAAATGCTGAAGCCACATGACCTTTTTGGTCGCTAGCTCTTAGACTACATGTAATGCGACCCGCGAGCCTGTTAAAAACCAAAAATAAAGTACTGTGATGATGAACTAAGATGCGCGCTCAACCTAAAAGCCTGGCTTGTTCCGGAAAGTTCTATCGCGCGAGAACACAGATGACGCTACCTGAACATTCTGGAAAGAACTGTCGAGAAATCACAATCCGTATATAAGCCAATACCGCTCGATTCAGTTCAGTTGTTCAGTCAGTTATGAGTCAGTTGCGATAGAATTGTGAGTTTAGTTGCGTACTTATTGTTACAACACGTAACAGTACTTATTGTTATTTATTTCGGCAAAGTTTTTAACATGTCTGTTTCAAAACCAAGTGGAAGTAAGAGGAAACTTGGAGATGAGCATCGTATCTTTCAAGAAAAGTGGAATTAGAATTTTTTGCTGTGAAGTGAAAGACAAAATTATTTGCTTGATTTGTAACAGTACAGTCGGTGTCCCAAAATTATATAATATAAAACGTCACTATGATAGTCATAAAACTAAGTTTGACAAGTATACAGGCATGATTAGAAACGAAAAGTTAAAAGAGTTAAAATCACGGTTAAAAGATCAACAGCTTATGTTTACACGTCCAAAGCAAGAAAATGAATCTGCCGTTCAAGCGAGCTACGTACTGTCGGAGTTGATCGCAAAACACTCAAAACCATTTGTTGAAGGTGAATTTATAAAAGAGTGCCTTGTAAAGGCCGCGGAAATTGTAAGTCCTGGGAGCGTGAAGGCTTTTCAAAATATATCCTTGTCCCGGAATACTGTCGCTGAAAGAGTTACCGAGTTGGCTGCCAATATAAGCGAACAGATAAAAACAAATCAGACTCTTTCATTGCATTTTCTATTGCCTGTGACGAAAGTACAGATGTGTGTGGTGTGGCGCAACTCGCTGTTTTTTCTTCGTGCTGTTGATAGAGATATCAACGTTTATGAAGAATTGATGGAATTAGTACCATTGCATGATACAACAACTGGGGAGGATATTTTCAATGCTGTTTATGGACTTCTGCAAAAGTACAATTTAGATTTGTCAAAACTGTATTCCGTTGCAACAGATGGAGCTCCTTCAATGACTGGAGTAAATAATGGCTTCATTAAAATATTACAAACAAATATCAGAGAAACGGGCAGTGACAAACCAGATTTTCATCATGTTCATTGCATAATCCACCAAGAAGTTTTATGCTCAAAAGTGATCAAGTTGGAAAGCGTTTTAAAGTCAGTGAAAAATGATAAACTTCATAAGGTCACGTGGCTTGAATCAGCGACAGTTTTGTGCGTTTTACGTGATTTAGAAAGTGAGTACACTGGTTTACCTTATTATGCAGAAGTGCGATGGCTTTCGTGTTCTATGGTTCTCGATCGGTTTTGGAAACTCAAAGAAGAAATACGCCTTTTCATGGAAGTGAAAGAACAAGATGTCAGCTTATTATCCGACGTACCTTTTTACAAGATCTTTCATTTATGGTAGACATCACAAAACACTTGTCGGACTTAAATACGAAATTGTAAGGACCACGTCAAGTTATAACAGATATGCATGATCATGTTAAAGCTTTCAAGTGTAAGATGATGCTGTGGAAAACCAGTTAGCGGTGGATAATCTGTCACATTTTCCGACTTGCAAGGCGTATCAGGAAAGTACAAGTGGCCCAATATCATACAAAATGTATACAGAGAAAATGGGAATGTCAGAATTTGAAAAGCGTTTTCAGGATTTTAAGTCCCAAGAAAACAATTTTTCTTTATTTACTGGTCTTTTCACTATCGATATTGATAAAGTTCCCCTCACTTGCAGATGGAAGTGATTGAGATTCAGTGTCAAACCCATTTAAAAGAAAAATTTGATAGTGTTGGTACATTCGAATTTTATAAGTACTTGCCTTTTCAATACCAAGAAATGAGAAAACTTGCCTGTAAATCCTGTCAATGTTTGGAAGTACCTATAAGTGTGAACAATTATTTTCTTTGATGAAAGGAAACAAGTCTCCCGCAAGATCGCGATTGACGGACGCACACTTGGACGCAGTTTTAAAAGTTATTTCCGCCGATAAATTCACGCCACAAATAGACAACTTAATTAAAGACAAAAGATGTCAAATATCTGGCAAAAGAAGTTAATGTTTGTAAGTTTTGTAATGTCCTTTTATTGGAAATTTAATAAATATACTTCTAACATAATAGTACTTTTTTTCGTTAAGATTTTCAGTAGTTTGTCTTCTTTAAGATTAGGTTTTGCGGCCCACCTAGTCTATGGTCTTCATGCTTTTGGCCCACCAGTGACTTTGAGTTTGACATGGCTGCCCTAAAG
>JALBCR010002660.1:0-172516 GCA_030710515.1 Abscondita cerata | reverse complement strand
TTTTATTAACCCGGCGTTGGTAAGTTGAAATATTTTGACGGCAGTGGTAAGGTGGGGTCTGACAAACCCCACCAAATTAATAAATAAAAAATAGTTACAAATTATGTAGGTTATTTATATTTTGGCTAAGTCTTAACAAAGTAATATAGAAATGAATAAAACAAGAATTGTTAGGAACTTTTATTTTATTATTAAAATAACATAAAATAACTTGAACGTCGTATTTTACAAAACAAAAAAAACACACATTCGAAAATTGGGAAAAATTGGGAAAATTTTCGGAAATTTTTCAGATGTAATGATAATACTTTATAGCTAATACTCAAATAAACACTTGGAAACTAATTTTTATTTGGTATTGACGATAAAAATAAAATCTATTCCGAAATACAACAATTTTGGCAGTACATATGAGCATGTTCTAGACATAGAAACGTATTGCAGGTACTGCAGGTGTATTTGGTTTTGCGGTCACGTGTTCTAGGACATGTTTGGCACCTTCCGATGAGAGTTGGTCGTTTGGATGGTGGTTCTTGGCTTTTCCCACTTATTTCTATGATTTTTCTACGCAAGTTTCTTGGCAATCTTGAATTTTCTTTTCGTTTATCTATGTGTTCTTCAATTAGCGCCAGCCCTAATTTTTCAGGTATTCTCGTCTCTTCAGCTTGTAGTCGTTATTATTTGTTCTATATATTACCTGGGAATTGATTCCTACCGTGTTGGGGAGAGAGAAAAAAGGGTGAGAGGCCATCTTCTTGAATTGCGAGAAACACTGTAGCTTCCAGACAATTCATCTACTACATCTACACCGCATTTTGTGGAAGTTATAAAAACTAATTATTTCAGGAAGACGGCGATCTCCTGTACTGTCATCTATCTTATCGTCGTGATGTAGTGTTGAAAGCAGCAAAACATTTTTTTGTTTCTTTGGCACGTAAGAAACTAAAGTTATATCTTCTTGGAAACCAAACAAGCTAGATTTATTTTCCCTCTTCTGAACATTCAAAAAATCTGTGGGTATAATCCGTTTATTTTTCTCATAGTACCAACAGATGTCAGTTTATGATCTTTCAGTAGTTTTAACATTACATCGTGACTGGTGTACCAGTTATCAAACGTCACATTCCTTTTGGTACCAGATATAGGTTGTACCATACGCAGAACAATATCAGATGGACGATTACTCATATTGTAAGGTCCATCAGGTTGTAGGCCAGTGTAAACTTCCAGCTTCATAACATAAAAGGATTTGGCATCCACTAAAGCTTGTACCTTTATCCCATACTTCGCTGGCTTGTTTGGTATGTATTGGCGGAATGAGCATCGCCCTCTGAAGATTCCAGCTTCTCGTCTAGCGTAAGATACTCACTTGGGGAATAAGCTTGGTCAAAGTTCAATATACAAATTTATCAAATATGGCTCTGATTGGAGCTAGCTTGTCACATTTGCGTCGTTCTTCCCTATTGTTCATATTATCAAAACGCATACAAGATAATCAAAAAGTGAATCTTTTGAGGCACATAGTAGCACGAAATATATCAACGCCTGTACCATCAGCCATCCATAAGTCATTTAGATTCTGATGATTTGATCTGCATACACCTGCTAAATACAGCAATCCTAAAACTGCTTTATATTCAACGACTGTAGTTTCCCCTACAAAATACTGATCTTTATATTTTGTTGCTTTTTTGACGAATTTTTGATTGGTATACTTGACAATATCAGAGAGCATTTGATCGTCAAAAAACAAAGACCAACATTCAATTATACGCTTCGCATTTTTAGCATAAGTCTTTACGCAAGGCAAATGAGTAATTATATTTTCAGCTCTAGTTCGAACATTTCTATGTGGTACATTTCGTAGCCATTTTGTAATATTGTCTTTTCAACGTAATATTTTTGTGACGATATATTATCAATAGTTTGAGAATTATTGATGTTTTCATTATCTAAGCCGATATCTCCAATATCTTCGTCGTCATTCTCATCTTGTCCAGTATTGAGTTCAGCATTGAGATCATTTACTTCATCTTCTTCTGGCTCACTTTCAGTTTCAGAAAGCTCGTAATTGTCTTGATCGTTTTCGACTTCTTGCCATAACGCTAGCAAGCGTTGCTGTTCTTTCTCGTACGAACACATCTTGGAAAAAAAACAATAACAATAACTATTTTTACTTCAAAGGTACAAATAGTTACTTTTACTCCTAGGATGTAAAAGTGGCACTTCTACGACACGTATAGAGTTAATAAAAGTGCCACTTTTAAGACTTTTGGAGAAAAACCATCACTGTTGTAATAACAATTTAATATTTCTGAATACTCACCGTTCGACCAAATGTTACGGCAATGGTAAGGTGGGGTCTGAAAACCCAAGTCACTTTGAGCAGCCACTACACGTCTGTTACAGGCGCTGCCAACAAACCAACTGAACCATAGGATAGGTGAAATTATTGTGGAAAGCTATTAAGAGACGCATGCGCACAGAGCAACTATTACAAAATGGCTAACAGTTTTGTATGGCCTGGGGTTTGTCACACCCCACCTTACCAACGCCGGGTTAATGTAGACTTTAGTAGTTTTTAGATTTTTTTCTTGTAACTCTTCACTATAATGTAATTATTTTATTTTTTTATGGAATTAATAATGTTAAGTTGTTGATAGTAGGGTGTTTAGAAAAATAATTGATAAGTCTATTTCATGCTGTTGGTTTTGTGTAATGATCAATTAGTAATGTATAGGTGTTAGTGTTTCTTATTAGTTCTAAATCTAGAAAAGGTAATTTTTATTAACTTCTAACTCTGTTGTAAAATTCAATGTATTGATCTTAACTATTTATTTATTTTTATTTATTTATTTATTTTGTTTATTTTTTTGCTTACACGGGCAAAAGCTACCCTTTACATGCATTCAATTTACATAGTATAAGTGATTATCATTATGTATTACACAACTAACAAAGGAAATTAAATAACAATACTATCAGAGATAAACTAATTTAAACAATTCTTAAGGTAATAAGATTAACATAACAATTTCCAATTATTCTAAATATTTCTGTATATAAGATTAAAATTTGGACTGGAAGATACAGAAGAAGTCTACGTCTAGTTTATAAGTATTTGCAAGACGCATTGCATTATACAAAGGACTATAGTACATATAATTTGTACGGGCATAAGGTACCTTAAAAAGCTTATAGGTTTTCTAATTAATGCGAGGAATGTTGAAACAAATTCTGGGCAGTAAGTACGGCGAGTCTATATGGTTATTAATGAGGCGGTGGAGAAATTTAAGACTGAATATGTTTCTTCTATGTAATAAGGTGCAATATTTAAAACTTCACAGATGTTCGCGTAAGGGATATTATCATAATCATTACCAAGTTTTCCTAATCAATGATTCTTATAATTCTTTTTTGAAGATTCTCTAACCTTTCACTATGAACGACACAATGTGGTGACCAGACAATTGCACAATAATTGAGCTGAGAACAGATTAATTGATTGTATAGAACACGGATTGATGTAATATCTCTAAATTCTTTGGTCATTCTGTAGACAAATCTAATTAGTTGGGAAGTTTTTTACAAACTGCGTCTATGTGGTAATTAAAAGTTAAATCTGAGGACAGCATAACACCAAGATCTTTTATTGTATTTTCTTGTTAAAACCGGATTTGATATAGTATAATTATGTAGATGGGGATTTTTGTGATTTATGAAATAGAGATTGTCACAAATTTATTAATATTTAATGACATACAATTTAGGTTGCACCAATTTTCCAAAAGTTGATACCTTTTTGTATAAGGTAACAGTCACTGGGTGTTTTATTACGGTAAAAATTTTAAGGTCATCAGCAAATAGTAATTTTTGAATGGGACTCGATAAATCCAGATCATTAATGTATATTAAGAATAAGTAAGGACCCAAAGAGGATCCTTAAAGTTTCGTTGATACTATTATTAGGTATATATGCTATAATGTCATCTACATACACATATAATAACATAGGGGTATAATTTAATAATTTTGTAGATACAGTCAATAAGTCATGCATAATTAGATTGGCCAAAATTGGAGAAACAGGAGACCCCATTGCTGTTCCAAATATTTGTAAATAATAAATATTATTATATTGGAAAAAACTAGAGTCGAATAAAAAGTTGGTAATATATAGAAATTCATGTAAATCTAGAGTAGTGTAACTTTTAGTTTTTTCCAATATTTTTTAATTACGGTCAGCGTTAAGTTTTTTATTATATTTGTAAAGAGAGAAGTAACGTCAAACGAAATAAGAATATAATTTTGGGAATTTGTTTACATTGCAAAGGATGTTGAAGATATATTGTCATTACATGACGAACAAAGCGTGGGGTGTTTGAGAGGTAAAGCAGTCAACTGCATTACAAATCATTTAAATAATACATCTGTTTACTATAAAAAACAGGATATTTTTAAAAAACTTATATATTGTACTTTGAATTTTTAAAAAGAACAAAACGACATTATTATCTGCAAATCCGATAAAGGAAACGCCACTGTATTGTTAACCAAAGGAGAATATCAAACAAAAATGTCTAAATTACTAAAAAATGAGGAAACATACAAAAAACTAAATTTCCATCCTACTAATTCCATTTAAAATAAACATAACACAATAATAAATCACTATACAATAAAGGTCATATAGATATAAATAGATATAAAAATCAATTACATATACTAGTGTGTCTCCTAAATTTTATGGTTTGGTTAAGACTCATAAGAAGAACTATCCTATTAGGCCGATTGTTTCATGTATTGGAGGTCCTACCTATAACTTGTCAAAACTTATTAATGATATCATGTCTAATCTCACACCAATTTCAATTTTAGTATAAAAATTCTTATGAGTTAGTGGATAACATTAAATAAGTTATGATCAATACATTAATTTTACAACATAGTTAGAAGTTAATAAAAAATACCTTTTCTAGATTTAGAACTAATAAGAAACACTAACACCAATACATTACTAATTGATCATTACACAAAACCAACAGCATCAAATAGACTTATCAATTATTTTTCTAAACACCCTTACTATCAAAACTTAACATTATTAATTCCATAAAAGTAAAATACTTACATTATGCAGTGAAGAGCTACAAGACAAAAATCTAAAACTACTACCGTCTACATTAATAAAAAATAACTATCCGAAACTACTTACCAAAAAACTTATATACAATAATAGTACTTTTAGTTCTACCAATACTATAAATAATTCCAACACGAATAATATTATATGTTATCAATACAAAAAATTAATTAACATTCCTAAATTAAATAATAAATTAATAAATATTTTAAAACTAGAAAAATAAAATTGTACTTTATAATAATAACACAATCTACAACACTTGTTATTCTAAATTAAAAGACAAAACTCACCCCATTGAAAAATCATGTCTTATATACAAAATAGACTGTAGGGGCTGTAATGGATGTTATATAGGCCAAACAAAGCAAAAACTTAAAAACAGAATTAAAAATCACAAATATGATTGTTCCAAAAAATGATAGCACAGCACTTACTGTGCATCATAACAGCACTGGCCATAATTTTAACTTTGAAGAACCCGTTATTTTAGACATAGAAAATAACTATAAAAAAAGATTAATATCTGAAATGATCTACATCAATGTCCACAAAAATAATATCAACTTTAAAACAGACACACAAAATTTAAACACTTGCTACAATAATATAATTAGTAAAATTAAGATTAGTTAATATTTTCTTACCATAATTGTTTAAAGTTTTAAAGTTTACTTTATTTTTTAATGATTACCATTTTTGTTAATATATCCTAATAACTAATTGTTGGAATATTTTATAATCTTTTATGTAATAATGTTAACTTTCATTTTATCACACGCATTTTTGACCTAAAACCTTTTATCTGTCTATTGCCAATAAATCTAACATTTACGACGCGTCGTGCCTGTCATAAAAATAGTTTGTATATTTCATGTTGTAAATAATTTTATATTGTGGTGTTATTTACTTCATTATCGGTCTATTATTTATTTATTAATTAGTTTTTAAGTAATTGACTATGTACCTACATTGTTATGTTAATAAGACAAACTTTTTCGTTATGTATAAGTAAGTATTTATATTTATCGTATTCTTAAAATTAATTAATTTTATAATTTTCTATAAATTATCTGTTTTAAAACTCTTTGTAATTTTGTCTTTTGTCTTCAGCGCCTGAAGAAGTATTTTTGAAATACATTGTTTTCCGAAACGTTGCTAATAATAGAATTTTGAAAAAGTGTTTTATTCCAATCCTTGGTTCTCCTATAAGAACGAAGTATTTACCTAACTCAATTAAAAGTTCAAGAGAAATTACTCAGCAATCACCTTTTCAATGTCTGCCGTTATAGGAACTTCACCAAACCTAAGTTGCACTAATAACATATCGTTCAATGATCTAACACTTGGTCCTTGTGCTGAAGCATCATAATTTAGTTGTATATTTGTCATCGCGGAACACTCGGCGATGTGGCATATAATAAACCTACTCTAGTTCTCTTTCATGTGGATGAATTCTTTCTGGTAATCATTTTTAATTCATTCAAGAATAGCATCGCTATAATGCTCTAATTTTCCTATGTTCATTAGCTTATTCTTAAGTTTTAATAAGGGTATTGTCTACTAAAGGATCTTCTTTGTTTTTCCAAGGAAGTATTATTTCATACCGATATTCTTTACACATGATTCCTGTTTTCTCAAATTTTTAATAAATTTATCGTTTTTATTTATTGAATGACATATTCTTATATTTTCTAGATTCTAAACATTTTTAATATGCAATTGTTCGTCACTTACTGAAGCTCATAGGACCGTTTATAAGTTACCAATTACGTTTGCTGCGCATACTGACATAGGACTGTGTAATGTATTCCCAAACTTTGTATTTATTACCGACATCAGTCGATTATTTATTCTTTTATTCTCCCCAGTCACCACGGATCAATAATTGTCAGTACCGATTAACAAACTAATGTTACTAATAAAATTTTCGTTTAACTTTAGAACGTTGCGAGTTGTAGTCGTTTGGCTTAATCATATCTTATCTTGATGTTTGCTGAATATCCATGCCGATCTCCGGTACCTCTACAACTCCTATCGAAATTAATGTGTTATTGTATCTATCTTTCATTTGTATCAGAACTCAATTGCACAACTGAGCAGGTTCCTGGATGCTACTACCAAACGTTGTGATACTGATACAATGTTTTTCAATTACTGGAATCTTTAGCACTTTAAACACGTTTTCTTTGATGAAAGTTTATTGAGTCTATTCATCCATAATCAATCGAATCAGTTTCATATTAGAATTTTACCTTCCCCGCAAAAACACATGCAGTCTGTAAGAGAATATCGTTCAGTCCCTTTGTCATTAAGCTGGTAGTAGACCATACCGGATTGCACATACTGCAAGCGTGACGTCCTTTGCAAGTATTGCAAGGAATAAATCGGTTAATACAATTTCTGGTGTTGTGGTTTGGTTTTTTGCATCGAAAGCGCGTAAAGTTACATTCTAACAATTTCCTCTTACACTCCAGCTATGTGTCAGCTTTACCTAATTGAAGATATAACTAGGATTTGTGTCAGCTGTCAATAAACTTGTGGCCGTTCTTTGAGAGTTACTCCTACACTACTATTTACTAAGTCACTTATTTCACTATCTTCTATATTATGCACTAAGTTATACTTTTCTTGTCTAAAAAATGCTAAGCATAGTTCTGTAGGTAACGATTTTAATTCACTAATTTTAATATTATATCATATTGAGTTTGTGATACTTTTAAAATTGTCAATTGTCATTTGTTCCAAAAAATATTTATATATTTTTTTTTTTTTTTTTTTTTTTTTTTTTTTTTTTTATTTTTTTCTTTTTTTATTTATTTTTTAATTATTTTTTTAATTTTTTAAACTTTTTTTTAAAAATATATTAATCCTTATAAAATTCTCCACATCATACACACCCTTTCCCTACCCACATTTTAAATAATTAAAACCATCATTAATACTTTTTCTTATTACTCCTCTCCCTATTAAAACCTTCCCATCCAATTTCACTTTTTCTAATTTCACCTTATTTTCTTTTCCATTCCATATTATTCCCCCAAAACCCCTCCTTTCTTTTTTCAATAATTTTTTTCCTCTTATTCTAACAACCACTACACCTCTTCATATTCCAATTAAATTCTTCTTCTAACTTTTCCTTACAACACAAACACTCATACTTTAATATAGTTAAAAGTTTTCGTGACTTGCGTTCGGCATACGTTCCGTTTTATGTGTTTATATTACACCACTTTTAACGATCACGATTTAAAATCCCAGGTTTCGGTACCAAGTGTGGAATTTATATTTAGCGGAACCCAAAAGTCACATGTAGAAAGATGTACGCCAGATATTTTTCCTAATTCAGTAATTATAGGGTCAATCTCTTCCAATTGACTATCAGCTACAGCTGCAGAAAAAGCTTTTTCAATCAATCTTTTCTCTGAGGTTTTATAGGTGACTTGTATTCAGCAGTTCCTTTCCTTTTCTATCTTTCTCAACATGAAAGACATGAGGAACTACATATGGCTTTAAGAGAATGCTTCGTTTTAGCATTCTGTATTTCATGTAATTATTTATATGCTGTTTAAACTACCTAGGAGGATGTACTTGAACACAAAACTAGAGTAATTGTTAATGAAAGAAACTTACATTAAAATGGTAACAGCAAAAAAACATAGATTTTGACTTCTTACTACCTTAAGCAACCTATGTTTGCGATTATGGTCTTGTGTACACAAATAAAAATGTTATTAGACGTATACGTAGACATATGTTAACACAATCTGATACAAGGCATCCCTTATTTTGATTATACTACTTTTTGGATTGAGACATTTTAAATTCAATGAAAATCCACCACACTTTTTCGAAAATGTAAATGCTAAAATGCAACTGACGTCTTTACATTTTAACAGTGATCCCTTGACCCTTTTGTTTCAGGTAGTCCACCAAACAAATTCTTTATATTTTACATCTTATTTTTTACATTATCATTTGTAGTGTCTTCTTTTGTAACTTTCTTTACTTTTAAAGTTTTTTTCATTTCTCTACAGTTATTCTTCTGATTACTTCAAAATTATTTTTAACATCGCATGTCCCTTATTCTTTCAGTAGTTTTTATATATTTTGCTGTAAAATATTTTTTTATTTTCTGTGCTTTTTCTTATTAACTATTATTATATTTTTAAGCGAGAGGCGGCTTAGCCGATTATCTCGCCCAAAGAAAATGACTATAGAATGACAGAACATACCTGTATATAATTAACTTAAGCACTAATTTATCTAAAATATTATGAACTTTTGAAGTAAACCAATTTGCACTACTTAGCTTAAACCTAATACTACGTCTATTTGATTTTAAATGCATTTAATGATTCGTTATTAACAGTTTCATTTGTGAAGGCATTCCAAGGGTTACACACACTAACAACAAAAAAGTTGTACACTAGTTTTACTCTACGTTGTACCTTTTCGAGAATTTTTATATCTTTATTTAAATAAGGGTTCCAGACACTAGTACTAAATTCTAATATGGGTCGCACATAATTTTGTATAGCTTTATAAACACTTTCGGTTTTAGGCATTTGAAGTTTATTTTAATCAAATACAACAATGAATCAGCTTTTTAACAAGGTGTGCGATGGGGATGACCATTTCAAATCGTTGCTAATAAGTATACCGAGATCGGTATGTTCAAAAACTTTCTTCTTCCTTCTAGAGTATAGTCTATCCTGGGATTATTTGTGCCAATATGTAAGATGGTACATTTGTCTATGTTAAGTGTTAGCATCCATGTTTTCGGCCAAGAGTCTATTTTATTAAGATCTGACTGTATAATAGCCGATTTCTTCAGAGCGTTGTTGTAATTCTTAGTATCATCAGCGAACACACTAGAATTTGATTCAGTACCTGAAGTTAAATCTGCTATGTACACTACGAACAAAATCGGACGAAAAATTGATCCTTGTGGCACTCCACTTTTCATTGGGTAAGATCGCGAAAGAGAATCATTATCTCGTACTTGAAATGATCTATCTAACAGAAACAATTTAATCTATTTTAGCAAGTTTCCCCTAACACCATAATGCTTGAGTTTTAACAGTAATCTTTGATGCGGAACTCTATCGAAAGTTTTTTCAAAATCTAATTAAACACCATCTACTAGAATTCCAAGATCGATAGCTTTATTCCATGAATCTAAATTTAGCAGCAAATTCGAAAGAACTGATCTATCTGGGAAAAAACCATGTTGACAGTTAGGAATGAGCGAGTTCGATATTAGAAATGTTGTGAATTCTTTAGCAATAATTTTCTATACATTTGCAGATAACAGAAGTGAGACTTACTGGTAGATAGGTGAGAGTTTGTTTCCTTTCTTGAAAATAGGTATAATAATTGACTGTTTCCGTTCTGGAGGTAGCAAGGCCTTGATTGAAAGATAATTTTATTATTTCTGAAATCGGTTTGGCTAAACTTCTAACACTGTTTTTTAAAATGTGAGGAGCTATGTTACCTGGACCTGGACTGGAGTTCACCTTCATGTTAACTAATTGTTTGGCAACAATATCTTTTGTAATCTCTATATCTGTTAAGGAGTTGTGCACTTTTGTTATTCAATTCATCACTGGTAGTGGTAAGGATTCTTCCAGAAACACGCTTTGGAATTGTTGTGCAAGTATTTCACTAGTAATAGTAGGATCATAATCTAGAACACCATCTGACAAATGTATCTATAAAACCGTTTCGGTCCTGAGTCTACAATATTTTCTTCATATACTGTTTGAGCATTTCTTAATTAAGGGTTTAAATTGTTAGTGTAACGTTGAAAGTTTGTGATGTTTTGTCGGTTCTGTAATTGTCCCATAATTTACGTTTTTCTTCGTATTTGTGGTTTAAGTTCAGATGTTATCTATGGCTTATGCTTTTTAGATTTAATTACTTTAAGATGCACATACTTGATTCGGCTGTCTTAATTGCGTATAATAATTCCTGCTAATACTCTACAGGATTTGAGGTATTATCTAGGGCTCGAGTTAAGCATTTCTGTAAACGCTGATTAATATAGTTATAGTTCGCCTGCCAGTAATTTAACTTAGCAGATTTACGTTTGTTAGCTAATAAATTTGCAGATATTTGAGAGATGACTTGAATCATAAGGTGATCGCTTTTTCCAATTGATGGTAAATACTCGATGTTGTTAACTAGACTGAAATCAGGAGTTAACACTAAGTCCAACGTATTAGGTTTGTCAGTACCACGATATCGGGTAGGTGACAAAATGATTCTGGATGTATGTGGGTGTGTTATTTTTAGTTCATGCCAGTTGATAGCGGAATAGTTAAAATATCCAAAAATTATGGTATTACAATAGTTGGACGCTGCTTTGATTATGTTTGCCAATGAAATATCATTTTCCAGTTGCGAGCCGGGCGGTCTGTATACACAACCTATTAAGAACTTGTTCTTGGCAATGGTTACATTTAGCCATAATGTTTCTACTTGTTCATTATCGTATGTGTTGTTTATTTCCACTAAAATAGGAAAATTATTAATGCCATTCTAGACATAAATTGCTACTCCTCCTCCTAATCTATGTTGTCGATCAAATCAATATAAGGAGTAATTAGAAAGATAAAGTGTTGAATTTAATATTTTAGAATGTAACCATGTTTCAGTTAATAAAATTACAGTAGGTTGTAATTGATCGACTTCGTGTTTTAAATTTGTAAATTTGGCTGAGTTTGTATACAGAAATATGACATTTAAAAAAAGTTAATTGTGGTTTTTTTTTTTGACAATTTTCGGAACTCTTCTAATGTATTTTATAGTTCGGTTTCACCTTCTTCCAACCGTTTCTTAAAAGAGTTCTGCAGATTGCGCAAGTAATCTCTTTGTTTTGGAGTCTCGTTTTGTCGCATTTTTATGTTTTCTGGTAGCATGTTTTTATTCCGCAAAAGCAAAGAGCTTCATGTTCACTCCTCAATATTACCTTAATAGGCCGATCTTTACCAGTACTGGATGAACCTAAACGGAACACTGATACCCCATCGGTATTAAAATCGCCTATCTTTTAAGAGTCAATAATATTAAATTTTTATCTTTGTTGGAAGCGGATTCTTTAACATTGAAAAGTATAATATTGGAAGCACGCTTATTTCAATCCTGAATTTCAGTAATAATCGATTTAGTTAGTTCGGTTTCTTCGTAATTGTGTGTGGATTTAGAAATAATATCTTCTAAATTGTTAATCTTTGTTGTTAAACCCAAAATCAATCTTTTTAGATTAGATCTTCGATGGATTCATCGCTTGAAACGGGCATTATGTTGCAATTATCGCACATGTACTTGATCCGTCTATCTCGAGCCAAAATACATTGTATTTTCTTGAGACATTCCTGTACAAGTTGTATGAATTATTTTTCTACAATAATCGCACATAATTTCCTTATCCGTGTTTGCATCTTTATTGCATTTTAAATACTTGGTATGTTAACGATATCAAAATTTTTTAATAAATTAACTTAATAACTTACTTTTACAGCAAAAAAACTGAGAGCTTAATTTAATACATACACACACGTCGTATATTCACAAAGTACGATTTGTACACCAATACAAAACAACAAACTTGACATCACTAATCGAAGAGATTTAAGATTAAGCCAAGTTAAACCTAATTAAATTAATGCCAAATATTAACAAGTTTATTATTGAACTGTTATAAACACAGATATATTGCACTTCACGGTGGTATTGGTGAACGATTTATCCCGGATGCTAATTTGATTCAGTTCTTCCACAAAAAATTAAGAAGACTATTGGAGAGATGACTCTACAAAGTTTTTTTTAAGTTCGAACCCAAATTTTCAAAAAAAAAATAAACAATCCTTCTACAAATATAACAAATAATGTCCGTATCACATTACGCTGATTAATAAAGCAGCTAACACCTACCTCAACAACTTGAATAAAATTCAAGAGCAACTGAAAGAAAAAATATTCTGTATGAAATTAATCCTTTAGAGAAAAAATTACTGTATATTGTTGATACGTAAATCAATATTTTTTTAAAATGTATGTATTAGAGTTTTTATTTTTAGAAATAAACTACCAAAAATCTATTCAGCAGATCAACTAGCTAAAACCGTTAATTAAAAAAAGTTGAGAAGAAATGCATGAGAATAAAATTTCTGCCGTCGATTTAATCAAATATGTGTAGTTGCTTCGTGACTATCATTGATATTACGTCATAGTTTGTGTTTCTAAGTTATTGGGATTTCGGTAAGAATGACTAAATGTGAATATATAAGTTGCACAAACAATAAGAAGAACAGTGTTAAATTAACGGCAAACAGTTTTTGATTTATATACGTTGCGTATCTTCTCAAAATGTATTACTATCAAATCTAATTAAACACATATTACTGACGACAGTACTGATTCCGGTTACATAACCATTCCAGTAAACAAATGTAATGGCAAAATTCATATTGGCATAAATGAAGTTAAGTATTGGGAGTTTGTACGCTACCATTAATGGTAAGATAAGCAAACGACTTACCGGCCGGATAATCTTCCCTCAAGGCCTAATGCCGGCTTGCCTGTATGGAACCATTGAACTTTCTATGATGGTGAAATGATGACTTGCCTGAATCTAGCAATTATAGTTATTACGAAGAGGAAATGATTACTTGTCTAAATTGAACCATTATTAGTAGTAGAGGGTAAAGTTTGCCTTCAATGGGCCAACTTTATTAAAATACGTAAAAAATACAAAAATAAATGTATTACGAAATTATAAACAAATACAACACAAATGCACAAAAAAACAAACAAAACAAAAAAACATTTCTCTAAGTTCTATACAAAACGAGATAAATTTGCATTCAAATGCGCAGGGCTCGAAGAATCGTTTGTTAAAAAACTACCTACGGTAAAGATGAGCTGAAAATGTTGGTTTCAAAACACGAAGTGGTTCCGAGCACTAGGGTGTGGTTTCATTCTCTTGGTTTTCTTGATTGGTTTCTTTTACATTGTATAAGAAAAGCATTCACTTTTTTTTCTCAAAACCCGATTTTTGGTTTTAGGTTCTACTTACCGTCTACTTTAAAGTTGATTCTGTGCCGGTGGTTGCTTTTTCCCGGGTGCTACCCTCTCTGGGGTGAAAAATATCACAGTAAAAAAAGTGCGGGAATGGATAAATTAACTAATTTTAAGCAACTTTTGTTCTATAAAGTGTTTTCTGAAACTTCGTCGTTTATTTAAATACAGGTCGAATTAAAGTGTTGTACGGTAACTAAGTGAAGAAAAATTTAAATGAAAACCAAAAGTATGATTAAATAAATTTTTAAGCTTTATGAAAGTTTTATGTTTGACAGCCAAAAACGTGGATACGTTAAACCAATGATTATAATTATATATAAAACCGCTCAAAACATCCGCTGTAGAAATTTAAATCATATTGATCATTGCTTCGCTACAAAAAACATTTCGAGTTACACGACACCATCTAAAGGTATTACGTTGTTTCTTTCCGTTCTATGTTTACTTTTATAGTTATAGTGGTCCGTGTTGAGAACAAGGGTGCTCATAGTATGAATGAAGTGATTTTAGAGAGAATAAGCTTTTTATTGTTTCTTATTTAGTATAAACGCCAATCTGCGCCAAGACTTAAACAATTCTATTTCTTTGTTTACTACAATGTAACTAACGAAATTACTCTAACAAAAAAATTGTTAAGAGCGACGTCGTTTAAGAAATGCAAAAAGTCTATAAATGTCGTCGTTATTTACATTTAGAGCATCCATTATTGTAGAGTAAAGCGTAAAGAAAGAATAAGAATGATTTCATTATTAAATTTAGAAAGGACAAGTTAACACTAATGACAATGTAGAAAAGAAATAAACAGATATAGGACAGATATTATAAATGAGATAAAACTATTTGAATATTCAACGTTTTGTATGTTATAATAGAACTCGGAGGTTGTTTTAACTAGTATTGGATACGTTAATTACAAACCTAGTAATGCAAATTCCAGAAAGCAACTGTGTCATATCTATTTTCCATTAATTATCAATTTATTTATAATTGAATGTACTATTTGAGGTTGCTCACATAATGCATGGTTTAAAGTTGGTTTTCATTACTTTAAAGGCTAATGTAGATTAATACGTATATATATACGAAACGCAACAAGTTGGAGTTTCGTTTTCAATTACCATTAAAATATTTTCCAATTTACTAGGTATGTTTTTGTTGATATATTTAGTAACAATGACGTTATTAAACAAAGCATAGTAGAATTGAAAACATTCCAAAAATAAATATTTTTTCAAAAGAAACCTGTTGGAATAGATTAGTTAAACAGTACAGTAATGTGCTTTATTATTTTTGTTTTAGTAAAACTTATTCCGATTTTGCCTTTTTATTAAAACAAGAAGTACCAAGTTTAATTAAATTGCATTCGTTATGGCAATACTTTGTGAGTGTGATTGTTTCTTAAAGCTTTCATAGTATAAAATAATAAATTTCTATTTGATTCGGATGATCAGCATTGGTCGTGAAAAATAATCAAAGCTTTTGTGGTATTAAATACGCCTTCAGAATAGTAGCATTGTAAAGCAGTAAGAAAGAGTGGTTCTAACCTTCATTGAGCTAGGTCAGTGTAAAACCAATTCCAAAAACACATCCAAAACTGTTTCTGTTCAACCAACTGAATATCACCCAATAGTCAAATCACACATATCCATTCAATCGGAGAATACATTATTAGAATCATTTGATTTAAGATTATGTATCAAGTACTGTCACTGTAATCTTAAGTCCGTCTGACGTAATTTTGAATTAAATTATTAATGAAAATTTGTTCACAGATCAACTGCTTTGTTATGGCGTGGCTTGGTTATATTTTTCAGAGAAGGCCAGCACTTGATTTTTCGTTACTAACTGTAGACTTAGTCGTTCTAATTAAAAAAAATACATTTTGCGTTTTAAAATTTTATTAAGTACCCGTGAATATGTTGTGAACTACGGTATCTGTTGGTGTATTAATTGGTGAATATCAAAAATATTCTTGCTTGTATATTACAAAGCAGCCGTTGCACCACAACCGCAATTCAAGGACCGAGGGTTCGAGGAATATATGTGAAATTGTGAATTCTATAAGACCTGGCACCACAATAGATGAAATAAAGACTAAGTAGTGAAGTTTGCGCAGCACCTACATTTGGAAGGAAAGAAAATACGAAGGTTTACTAAAAAGTGAAACTGGAATTTATTGTGTAAGTGAAAAGATAAAAACAAACTGCAAATATTCAATATTGTATTCTTCTTTATTATGGTAACCAAATTTTAATAGAGCCTCTTTCTCGATGGAAAATATATCACCTAGTAGTTCTATTACTAGTGGTGATGTAACCATTTGCGATGAAGAATGTGTAGAATTAGACTACAGTGAAGAAGTAAGTATTAACATCAAACCATAATGTAAGAATTAAAATTTATTTTTAAGTGATATTAACTGATGTAACTGTTGCTTCATAGCACAGTTATCAAAAGAATGATGCATATGTACAACCATCAAGACCAAAACAATTTAGAAAATTCTGTGTTAGAAAATGCCAGTACTGCATTAAAAACAATTTTGCAGCACATAACCAGCGGCGATAAAAGTCATTCAAGTCAAAACAACAACATGACTTTATACGGTGAATTGGTGGCAGCACGGCTACAATATATAAAAAATAAGAATAATCAACTACGGCCCAATTTGAAAATGATTAAATAATTTATAAGTTTTTATTAGAAGATTAAATTAGATTAAGTTTGTAAATATTTGTAGTTATACAATTAAGCATTAATTATTAGTAACAGCATTATTTTGCCAGGGAACTGCACTTTCTGAAAGGAAGTAATTCGAAAATTTCTGTCTCATTTTAATAGCTGCGTTGCTAACTCTGTTTCCACTTTGTTATGCTTTTAATCCTTCGAAATCAGTTCTACAATTTTACTCTAAATAAATGTTTTTTGTATGTGGTTGCATTTCTATGAAATAATTCTAAACAAGTCAAAGTTAGCAACTCAACTTTATCAGAACTTAATTGTAAACCTGTTACTAAGAATACCAAAGACATTCTCAACGACACGCCTGGCACGGTATAATTGATAAGTAAACATACGTTTATTAAAAGTTAAATTTTTCTGTGAATACGGTTTTATTACCCTAGTGGTCAAGAAAAATGCTTCGAATATTATAAAGTATATTTATTACCTTGGAAAAACATAACTTTCAAAATTTGTTACATTTATTATAGTTTCTTAGTTTACATTTTAAAAATATTTTCGGTTATACAGGCTGTTCCAAATGGCGTGGCAACATAAAACACACCATATTTTCTTTACGGTTTGAAAAGATCTCGTTGAGAGGTTTAAAAATACATAGCATGTCAATGTACAGGGTAGGCCAAATTCGAATGTTCTTATGGGGAACTCGATAACTATAACAGATATGGGAAAATAGATGGCTCATTCTCGGTCTCTTTTTTTGAGAGGAACTGAATGGCGAAAATAGGAATTTGCTATCGTCTTTTGTTTTCGAGCTATAAGCAAAAGTTCAATTTTTTAACTATTTGTTAAATGTCGATATCTCGGTTGTTGTAAAGTTACAGAAAAAAATATAAGCACGTTCTTCAGACACTTTTTTAATGGCAATAAAATAAGCCGACTGGATTTTAAATATCTTTCTTGGTTCACGATTTATAATATAAAGTTGTGTTTTTTTGAATGGAAACCATAGTTGGCTATGACATATTTAAATAGCGTTTTTTATCCTCTTTTCAATAATGTAGAGTCTATTATTTCCGTTTTGTCTCTTTTATTAAAAATGTTAAATTAATACTTCAAGAGAAGAAAATTAAATTTAAGGACTTAATTCAAGATACAAATTTTAAATAATAACAATAATTATTAACTTAATTATTCAAACTGACGTCTATTGTTTTCAATACATAAGTTACTCCTCTTCCTAACACTGCTTGCATTTTGTATGTGTATATTGGATACTGAATTGATGCATTTTGTAAACTTTTGTCTGAGTTCGTTGATTACTTTTTCCTTATATTAATTATCTTTAATATAACCCCAAAAAAGAAATCCAGTGGTGTCAAATCAAGGAAACGTGGCGGCCATCTCACTGACCGTTAGTTCCTATCCAGTTCCTTCCAAAATGTATATTTAACGCTTCTGTAACAATTCTAGCCTTATGACGTGGGGCACCATCATGTTGGAAGAATATATCTCTTCTTTCAAGCAAGGGTAAATTATCCAAATGTTCTTCAAAAAATATGATTGTTTAGGAGTTCATAATACCGTTTAGAGTCTCTATATACATGTGATATATTAACACATTATTGCCAAGTAGGGCACACCAAACACTAAAGCCAAACCGTCCTTGCGTTTGGACGTCAACGGTACGGTGAGGATTCACATCAACCCAATAATGTTGGTTGTGTCTGTTAAAAATTCCAGCACTACTAATGTAGGCTTCATCTGTCCAAATCACAAGCATGGAGAAAGATGGATCTGATTGAAGTTTCAGGCAATACCAATTACAAAATTCTAATCGTCTCTGAGCATCTGCTGGATGTAGATAATGCCTCTTTCGTGATTACAAACGGCTTGAATTTGTGTGTCTTCAATATACGCAAAGCTTTACGTCTTAAAATTCTCGTTTCATCTTCAATTTGATGGCTTGAAATTGATGGATTTGCAACTACAGTCCCTATTACATGAATAGTAGTTTCTTTGGCGTTTCTAATATTGTAGTTTTTTAATTCTGGCTTTGTAAAAGATCCATGACCAATGAGATTTTCTTTCAATGTATTAAAAATATCTTTATCTGGTTGCCTTTTTTGGGATAACGCTCGAAATATATTTCAGATGCAAGAACAGTATTATTATTACTTTGAATGAAGTATTCTAACATATTATATTTCTCATAGTTTTCATAAGCCATTTTACACTTTTGTGAAATAACAGGTAAATAATATATAACTACTGATAACAATCTGATAATTTAATGACAGAAGCAACAATACATTCACCTACTGAAAAACAATTGATGAAATCGTTTTAGATATCTATGATTTTGTGGTATTTTATTGGATAAAGTTAAACACTAAGTGGTGTAACTTTTTGAAAACAATGGACATAATTATTGTTATTATTTAAAATTTGTATGTTGATTTATGTCCTTAAATTTAATTTTTCTCTCCTGAAGTATTAATTTAACATTTTAAAAAAAAAGACAAAACGGAAAAATAGACCCAACATATTATACATCATTGAAAAGAGAATAAAAGCGCTATTTAAATATGTCATAGCCAACTATAGTTTCTATTTAAAAAAACAACTTTATGTCATAAATCGAGAACCAACGAGAAGCTCGAAAACAAAAGACGATAGCGAATTCCGGTTTTTGCCATTCAGTTCTTCTTAAAAGAGAACCAAGGATGCGCCATCCGTTTTCCCATATCTCTTATAGTTATCGAGTTCCTCATAAGAACAGTTAAATTTAACCCACTCTGTATATTGTACATGTATTTTAGAAGATACATACATATAACTAATTATTACTAAAAATGACGCTAAAATTGACCCTCGGTTCTACACTTTCCTAGAACATCAGCAATCGTATTGCGATGCAATAAAACGGACGGCAGCGAATCTATTTATGTGCAGCGTAAGCGTAGTTCACTTAATTTTATACTAAAACATAAGTTTATAATCAATGATAAAACATCGAGTTTCAATTTTCCACTTTGAATAACGGTAAAATCAGAATATCATGAATAAAATAATTAAGACTTCAAAAGTAGAATAATTGACATATTTTTTATTAGATTATTTTGTGATACCATATGGTTGTTTTGTTTCGTCGCCGACGTTCCTCAAGACGTCGGCGCTGCGAGGCAGTTGCTTATGCTGCCTAATGGATTATCCGGCGGTGATTGCCTTATATAAAGTGCTTTCTTTGTAAACTCCGCCATCCCTAATTCTACTATTAACACCTGCATCTACGTACAAAAACCTATAATTAGCATTCACTAATGCGAGTGGCACTATACTATGTTCACCTTTGTAGTTGTAATAAAATGATCCCGCACTTTTAAAAGGTCTAAACTGTATGTGCTTTCTATCTATCTCACCTAAATACATTGGAAAATTCCATAATGTGCCAAATTGATCTGCTACTTCTTTATATTGTAAAGTGGTACTTGGACATTGTAAATGCTGTTCTTTTAATGAGGTGTAAATGGCTATACACACCTCTGGCCCAAGCTTGCTAATAGTTGTTTCATTCTAGTAGCACGAAAGACGAAACGTGTCACTTGTGTCCAGGAAACGAAGTCTAATAGCATTGATTATAAAGTTACTAAAGATCCGCAACGCATATGGGGAAAATGTAACCTACAATTTCACCGATTTGTAGATGGCTCTCCCGTCGATTTTCAACAAAATATTTTTAGTTGCTTTCTTGCGTTTGTTGAATTAGCGTCGCCGTTGAACTGCTCCGAGTTTGTGCGTGTGTCTGGAAGTTATTGTGATTTGTTGTGACAATGTCTAAGTAAGTAAGTAAGTTTCAAAAAAAATTATAAAAAACAACAACAACATTTTTTTTTTTTATTAAAAATAATACATATACACTACATAACAAAATAATATTTTTTTTTTTTTTTTTTCTTTATCTTTTAAATTTTTTTTTCTTTTATATATTTTTTTTTTAATAAAAAAATTATAAAAAAAAAAAGAAAACAATTACATAAAAATGCAATGGAGGGAAAATTCGAGAATCAAGGTACCTACTTACAAAGCAAATTAATATTATTTTTATTTCTTACTGAAATAGTTTTGTGTATTAACTTATTTTTTAAATTCGTTTTATGCATTCGTTTGAAGTGATTCACATAAATTCTTCGCGTGTTTTATTAACTTTATTGTGTTTGAAAATTGATCGCATATAATTAATGATTATTAATTTATCCAACTGTAAGTTTTTGCGCAAAAACAAAAATACAAAACAAATTTAATAGCTCATTAACAACTTATTTGTTGTTTGATTATAATGTACTAAAAGTTGTGTGTAATTAATGAAAATTAAAATTTTAAAGAGAATATTTAAAATTAAATACAATTGAGTCGGCATATCTTTTATCAGTAAATTTTTTCTCTTAGAATCAACTCCTTCTCGATTCAAAAGAAAAACTCATGAGATTCATCTTTTTCAACTGGATCTGAAGCAAATAAATTGTTTATGTAAATAATAACCACAATTACATGGAAATACATAAAATGATGTCTTTATCATAATATAAACGAATGATGGATCCATTACAATTAGATTTTTATCATAAGTTGTATTTAATTTAATTTTCTGAGTGTATTCAACCGATTGACCTCAACTTGGTCGTGTTTTACTTAAAATTCCTATTTTTGAAAAAAAAATGTACCAAAGTCTAAATCGTTCAGGAGAAGATTGTTACTAGTTTTCGGGTAATTTCATAAAATTTAATTTATTTTAATGTGCTGCAGATTTAACAAATTTTGAAATAAATTTGCTTTACATATTAATTTTTTGTTTAGTTTGATGCAAACTTTTAAGAATAATATAAAATTTTTATTGTTTTATAATTACACTTTGAGATATGATTCCTCAAAATTAGTTGAATTTCAAAAAATAGGGATTTTCAAATAGCTTCAACTTTTTTTTTTTTAAACTTCGATTTACTTAAAAAACAATGTCGTTTTAATGATAACGTATCATATGATGTTATAACTTGTGTTAATCAGTTTATAAGAACACCGGTTGTAAACATATTTCCATAGTCAACTTATGAAATAAAAATTAGTATTTACAATCATTGCGTTTATTTACAACGGATACTGGCTGGCGATAAATCATCAAAACCTGATACCGTTGCTGATAACATTTTATTAAGGCCAAATGCAGTTTTACTACGGTGGAATTTGTAGTTCGCATTTTATATGCTGGCGTCGCCGAAGTACAGTTTTTTTTTTATGAAAGGTGGGGGTTCTCCATAAGGCACGATATTTAACATTAGGTTGCGCCTCTTAAAAACCTTTTTACACAACGGTAATGGCGAGTCTGCAAAAATTACAGTTTGTGCAGTAGTTTGAAAATGACCTATAATTCGTTTATCTTTTTTGTGGAGATATACTTTGTCTCATGTTCGTATCTTGTGTTTTTATTTTGTGGTTTATTAAAGACAATAAATTATTAAATTGTTTTACGTCCATTTTCAGAAAATTTTTGTAAAAATCTAGGTCTTCATTGAGAAGTTCTAATTCCACCATGTTTAGTACTACTCTAATATCTTCATCGGGTCTTCTTAACCAATTTGGTGACTAAATTCGCTTACGTTTTTTTTTAATTAATGCAGTAATTGCATTAATGGTGCTGATAGCACTCGCAGCTGATAAAGCATCCATTTATTGACGTTAAATTGTCTAAACGTAAAATACAAAAAAAGTAACTAGTAAGGTGATAGAATAAAGATATGTGCAACCTATGTATGCAACGCTTCCAATGCATGTGCTTTCATAGGTAATGTCATGATAATTAAAAAAAATAGTGCCATACACAATTTTATTCTATTTAAAAATTTTACTAACTATTTCAAACCCATTTTTCGTTAAAGATTTCGTTCAAAATTTCGTCAAAAAACTGGATAGTGTCAGACGGCCTTTACTTCAAACAACGTTAAATTTTTGAATTTAAATGATTTTCTGAATCAAATCAACTGCAGAAGTTGAAACACGAAATCGAATAGAAGGTCGATGAGTTATAAGTTAGTTTGGGCACATATGCTCTAAAGATGAAGCTCTAAAATATGCTGCTATAAATACCTTAATCTCTTATTAATATGTTTTGACTTGTGCGAGCGCACACCTACTCTCCGATTCATTTTACGAATTCCAATATATTCCATATATTATATGCTCTAAAAAACATTAGTTGAAGTGCTTAAGGATATGTTTTTAACTAATAAATCATATTGGTGCACCTTATACTTAAAATTGCCTTTTAAATTTTTGCATGATGCCGACCATGGTTTCGATACTGGTTTTGTATCGTTATCAAGTTTATAATTAAAATTTACAAATGTATAATTAATAAAATGAATGGACCATATGGGACTTACCTAATAGCTTTGTTTTTAAAATAAGTTATGAAATTAGACTCAGATTTACACTTATTAAATGGCATAGACTTTCGTTACTAAAATAGTATTTCTTTTCAATAATTTTTTTTTTGATATTAATAGATCCAAGTTCTTATTTACTTTTATTTTTACTGTTAGACATTTGTATAACATCCAATAGATTTTTAAATAAACTAATATTTTATAATTAAAGGGTTCTTTAATATTTTGAATATTTTGTCAAAATGTTCAAAATCTAGTTGTGCATTTAATAATAATTTGCCGTCCTTAATGTACCGTTGAATTATTAAACTTTTTCCAGGTTTGTAATTAAATTGTTGTTATTTATGTGTAAAAATCTGTAATCTACATCTACCGAAAAAGCGTCATTTCCTTCGACTATGTGTTTTCCAAAGTTGGATGTGTTTGAATTGTTAAGTCGTATTGCTCTGTCATGTTCTTTAAGTCTAGTCTTGAAATTCCTCTTAGTACTTCCAATATAATTGCTGTCACAAGTTAATTGGTAGATTCCTTCACGGTCAAAAAACTCATATGAAGCATGTCAAACCATACTTATAGTGTTTTTCCTAACCAGAGGTGGCGCTGTTGTTGATGTTACAGCGGATGTTAATGTCATTATTTTTAATTTAATGACATTGTCAATTCAATTTGTAATGTTTTCACACTAAATAAGGCATTTCAATGCGCTGTCAGATAACTGTCAAAGACCTTTAAGAATGGCTACTGTAGGGCAAACTTACTTATAATTAGATGGATTTTATCATTGAGTTATAGGATTTTAATATAGTTTATACGTTTAATTCATTTGTAATGTACCGTAATGCCAGCATTTGGTTGTGTAGTAAATTGTGGCAATAGAGAAAATCATGACAGTGTTAAGTTTTTTAGAATCCCTGTTATTTGTAATTTTAAACAAAAATTGAGTTAAAATACTCTTTAACAGATTTTATAACTAACTTAAATAAAACAATTACTAAAAGTACAAAAAATCAACATAAATTACGCACATTTGAATGTAAACAAAAGTTTGTTTGCCCCACAGACGCCATTTTAGCAAAAGCGTTGAAATGCCTTATACTGACTTATGTATAGAGTCAAAACTAATCATATAAATAAATAAAGTATTGGTATTTATGATTATATACGAAAAAGAGCAGTTCCAACAACAGGGAAGAACTTTTTTAACAATTATTATCCACCTTTAACGCAATTTGGGATTAAGGTAATGAAGAAAATTTATTTGGTTCTATTTACGTCAAAAAGGTTTTAGAAACAACAATCCGTCCGCTAAGGTGTTTAATGCGCTATATAGGTAAGTGTTTTGGCATTGATTATAAACTACGGGTATGAAATTTATATCTAATTTCTTTTCACGGTCCAAAACAATTTAAAAAACGAGTGCCCTATACACGAAAAATTATTCAACTATGTGGTGCCTTGTTTAAAAATGTTTGCTTCATGTAGATATTGCATTCTTTACACGTTTGACTTTTTTGATTCCAAAAATATACCCAATTAAAGAATTATTAATAAACGTTGAATTTGTGTTTGATAAGTACGAGCACACCGACAACAATTTTAGGTGTGTTATCGTTTTTCTCGAACGGGCGTTTAAGCTTTCTTCTCGTTCTTTTTGGGCAACAACACGGCAGGAATGTTTGCTAGATTGCCGCCCTACGTTATAGTCACTCCGCTGAGAAGTTTGTTCAATTCTTCGTCGCCAATTGCAAATGTCTAGGGATGATGCGGGTCTTCTTGCTGTCGCGAGCGGCGTTACCCGCCAACTCGAGCACTTTGGCGGCCAGGTATTCCATCACGGCGCGACGGCGAGGTAGACCGGAGCTCCGGCACCGACGCGTTCTGCATAATAGATAGTCGGACCAACAAGAGATCATCAAGAATTCTGTATTTGCAACAATAAAAACGCAGAATAAGAATAAATCTTCTTTGGAGAACATAGTGAAAGCTAAAATAAGAGACAACGACACAAAAGAAGCAGTTAGAATACTAATCTCGGACGATTCTTTAGCACTTTTTACCGAAGAAACCTACAACGATCTACTTATAAAACATCCAACAACCACACTGACTCTCTCTTGCTCCGATGAACCAAACTGCGATCCACTACTTGTAAACGAAGATGGTATATCAAAAACTATAAATTCTTTCAACTGCGAATCAGCACCAGGATTGGACGGTTTCAGGCCACAATATATGAAAGACATAATATCACACTCAGCAGGCGAGGCAGGCAAAAGAGCTCCCACAGCAATCACCGAGTTATGCAACTTGATACTGTCGGGAAAAGTCAATCCTGATATTCTTCACATTTTCTACGGAGCATCTCTATGCGCATTAAGAAAGAAAGACGGAGGCATAAGATCCATCGCTGTGGGGAGTTACTTTCGTTGACTTACTGCCAAAATCGCATGCGCGCAGACCCAACAAACGCTTCAAATCCATTTCACACCCTAGCAATTAGGAGTCACCACAAAATTAGGATGTGAAGCATGTATTCACGCGACCCGCACCTACCTTCAACACGAAGACAACAAAAACAAGATCCTGCTTAAAATTGACTTCAAAAACGCGTTCAACTCTGTGTATCGTGATTAGATGCTAACAGAAATTAAATCAGTCCTACCATCACTTTTCTCTTTTCTCAATCAATGTTATCATCATCCGTCCAGTCTCTTTTTTGGAGATAGAACTATCCAGTCAGTAGTAGGTTGTCATCAAGGCGACCCCTGTGGTCCAATAGTGTACTGCCTAGCTGTACATCCAATAGCAAACTTTAAAAACAGAGTTGAACCTTTGGTATATGAATAACGCAACACTAGCCGACACGCTGAATATTGTCCTAGAAAATTTTACAAACCTCATCCAAAAAGCTAGTGATATTGGTTTCACAGTCAACCCTACAAAATGCGAATTGTTCTTCCCATCCGGAAAGCCAAACGAGGAGTTTGTAATAAAATTCAATGCTATATCACCGGAAATCCGCATCACAACTAAAAAAAAATTAGAATTATTAGGAGTCCTTATTTATGAAAACAATCTCGAATCTATCACAAGAAAAAGCCTGGACAAACTAAAATTACTACTTAATCGTGTGGAGAAAGTTGATAGTCACGTGGTATACTTTCTCATAAAGAATTGTTTCTATATCCCAAAATTAGCTTTCCTAGCCAGAACAAACCCTTTTTGAAAATTCACAGACCTGATGGAAGATTTAGACAATTATTTAAAACAACACTGAAATCCGTTATGAACTTAAAGTTAGATCCGCCACACTGGAATTTAGCTACCTTCCCAATAAAATATAGTGGACTAGGAATAAGACAAATTAGTGACATTGCTCTCCCAGTCTTCCTAGGCTCTTCTCATGGCTGTCAAAATCGGATTTTGCAAGTTTTACTTTATGGACATTACGATTCCTGACAACCTCAAAGAAGACGCCTTGATTGCTTGGAACAATCTCAACAATAGCATTCCTCCTATACCACACTTGCAAAAAAATTGGGATATTATTAACATTGAGAGAATTATGAGGTCGCTCTCTTCGTCAAATCAAGTAGATGCCGCAAGACAATTAGCTATCAAAGAACCTGAATCAGGTGCTTGGCTCCACGCTATTTTATCCGAAAATGTTGGTACATTAATGGACAACCTCACCTTTCGAACTTGCGTAGCCCTTCAAATTGGCTGCAAATTGTTCAAGCAGCACATATGCCAATACAACAAAACTGTCAACAAATTTGGCCATCACGGATTATCATGTCCAATAAGCAAAGAGCGCTTCCCAAGACATAGCGAAATGAACTCAATTATTTATCGTTCATTAGCAGCTTTAAAAATTCCCTCAGCCTTAGAGTCTGTAGGATTAGCACGAGATGATGGAAAGAGACCTGATGGAGCAACATTAACGTCATGGGGCAAAGGCAAGAAACTTGTTTAAGACTGCACTTGTGTTGACACTTTAGCTGGCTCATACATATCAAAAACCTCAGAAAATGCAAAAGCAGCAGCAGAGATAGCGTGCAAACGGAAACATAACAAATACATACAAATTGAATCCTCACAATTCATCTTCAAAACACTAGCTTGTAAAACTTTAGGACCCTGCGCAGAAGAAAACAAAATCTTTTATGGAAAAAATCGGTACACTTTTAATCAAAGAAACAGGAGATAGCAGGGCTAAATTCTACTTATACCAACGTTTATCATCGCAATTTAACGAGGAAACTCTGCCAGCATTATTGGAACCCTACCTCAATCAATCCCTTAAATACAATTTTTATTATCTAATAATTTTTATTTTATTACGTGTTACAAAATTATAAAATCCTGTTGCTTGAATAAAAAGATTACTTAAATTTTAGGTGAAGTTTTGAACTTTTACTCATAATTTTACGATGATCTCCTTTTATGGTTATGTATTTCTTTGTAGTTTATCAAATTATTTTAACCATATCGGAGATGCTCAAAGGTGGTGGTTCAAAAACGTACAAAGTAAACTTGTATTATTTAAATTTTCCCCCATATGACTAGGTTCACATCTAAGATATTGGGTTTCTATCTCTGCTGAGTAGTTTTTATCCAACCAGAGAGGGAGCTACTTTTACTATTGAGATTCTATTCTATAATAATCGGTTATTTTTCTATGGATTCGTTTTAAATCAATTAATTTTGTTTGTTTCTATTGTTTGAATTAAATTCAAGGGGTTGCTTGTTTGAAAAACTAATTAGATGTCATACTTTTATTATATAATTTAGCAAAACTGTGGCAGTATTAATTAAAAAAAGTAATAGTGTTGCAAAATTGTTTGTAATTGATTTTGTTTGTTTTAAATTTGTTAGTTTAGATAAAACTTGTACTCGTTTTTTCTTGAACAATTTTAGAATTAATTTATCTCGGTAACCGTTCTGTAAAACTAGGAAACGAAAACAACTGAAGTTATTACATTTTTTGATAAGAACTGATAGAGAGAACAATAAGAATGTATGGTTTTAACCACTTTTAAATAAGCTTCCACTGCAAAGTACCAACCTTCGGTATCTTTTTAAAATATGCAGAACCGTACAATTTGCTATCCAGACTAAAACTAAAATTTTGCTGCATTCTGTAGATTTAAATTACCAAAATTTAATATTTCCTGTTCTGCAACGACAGCTATTTGTCAATGAATAAGTACTTTAAGAGCATGGGATTACGTATCCTAGATAAGATTTTATTGTTTGAAGCTAAAAACTGGATATCTAAGAAAAGTTAAATAAACGGTTTTAAAAAACAATTTTGTTTCAGTTAACATTTTACTCTAAACCATACATTTTTATTAACTCAACGTTCGATATTAGCACTTTTATATGTCATATGCTGTAAAGTTTTAATATACGCAAAGCATTGCAAATAGCGAAAATGTCAAAAAATTAGCTAATTAACATAAGTCACAATACAGTCTGACGGTTTCCAAACCAAATTTAGCGGTTTT
The DNA here is from genome assembly GCA_030710515.1 of Abscondita cerata. Classification (NCBI taxonomy): domain Eukaryota; kingdom Metazoa; phylum Arthropoda; class Insecta; order Coleoptera; family Lampyridae; genus Abscondita; species Abscondita cerata. The sequence goes on along the minus strand of JALBCR010002660.1, from coordinate 143,654 downwards.
ATTAACTAAACTTTATAGCATAGATTTGTATTACTTCTGTTGTGTTATTTTGAATACGGCGCGAACTAACATGATGGGAGACATCCGTGTGGTGGAGGTAATTTTTCGGCCTGTTATTCGTGCCAAGTTTATGTGTATCTTGTGTGTAATCTATCTTTTGATGAATAAATCCTAAGTTAAACGTAATTTGATTTACTCTGTTGGATCGAGATATTCAACAATTTTCAGAAGTGGGATAGGAAATCAAAATTTTCGGGATTCTTGATGTTAATCAGTTGCACGTGTTTCGGTCTGTTTGCTGTAAATGTTAGAGAGGAACACGGTTACGGTTGATAAGTGTGGAAAGTGGTATTGTGCTGATACGATTAATGAGAAGAATTAAAATGCCAGGAGACCATAAAAAAGAAAGAAAAAGGAACCAAGATATTTTCAAATGTGCATAAGGGTTAGGAGTTTGATCCTGTGAAAGATAGTATATATCGATCATGGTTAATGAAAATAGAAGAATACGGAGACTATATGATTGGGACGAAGTAGCGATTAAGCATTTTGCGTTATCAAGCGAAAGGTCGAAAAATGGCGACAGTTTGCGTGAAGCTAGAAGTTAAACAATAGTGGTGATTTTAAAAGAAACCTTTGGTGTGACAGAAAACACAGTTGACTTGCGCTTAGATGCTCAAAATTACAAAGGAACCAAAAATATTGTCGAATATATTTTTGAAAAATTATACAAAGTGTAACAAATGTCAAATGACCAATTCGAAACAATTGAATGGATAGTCAATGGTTTTAAATAATGTAAGACTTCGTGATTATTTAGGACCGTTGAGCAAATATTCTAAAACGACAGAACTACTAAAAGATTTGAAAGAGGGTTAAATACATAACTGCTGCAAGTTATAGTGAAAAAGAAATCTTTTGTAGGTTTTTAAAAGTAGTGATGGAATGGCAAAAAAGAGTTTTTTAAAAGTTTTAAGTGTGGAGTATTAGGCCACTTTGCACGTAAATTCCTTCAAAACATAACATGGTAATCAGCAACAAGAAACGACAAGTACGCAAGTATCAAAAGCGTAGAGTCAATGTTGTGAATATTGTTTGTAAATCTTCAAAATTGACATGCCAAATATTTTAAGAATCTTACATAAACAAAAAATTAATTGATTGCTACTTAGATTTAGGAAGTAGTTGTGTTACAATGCGAGAAGATAGCTGCAGAACTTTTTTTTCTATTTTGAGTGATCAAATCCATTATTTGTACGGACAAGGTGTTGTAAATCTTTAGATTATTTACTGCGACATTGTGTATGATGTGTTAAGCAAAAGATAAAATTATAATTTTAATAAAATGTAACATTTCAGTGAAAACCATGTTTTTATTAAACGTTATTCTCAAAAGAAATAAGTGACACCGTATAGTTTATTTTACATAATGATTTCAAATTTACAATTAAAATATTTTATTTACTTTTATGTATTATATGAAAACGTTACGGTTAATCGGAGGTTCTTACAAAATCGGAAACCGGTTTACCGATTAATCGGCAAGGTTTACCGGTTTACCGATTAATCGGCAAACCGGTTTATAAATGGTTGGTTAACTGGTTTAAAAATCGGTTTATTGAACAGTTTAATAACCGGGATGTTGAAACGGTTCAAAAATGGTTTGTTGAACCGTTAAAAACCGCAGTTGTTAAACCGTGTTGAAATTACGTACCTACAAATTATATTGTTTGCTTGTGTAAATTTGTTAATGTTTCAGTAAAAACTATGAAGGATTTTTTAGACGCATTAAATTATGAATTAATCAATTGAATATTATCATAAACTGGTTAGTAATCGTTTTAACGGTTTTCATTTTTAAACGTTTTTTGAGTTAAATTAACTATTTAAAAATAAGTGATTAAATTTATTGAAACAGTTATTAATTATGGTTTTTCCGTTTTTAAGTTTTACAATATAAAAATCGGTTCATTGAACCGCTTTAAAACCGCGGTTTGTTGAACCGTGTTGAAATTACGTACCTACAATATTTATATTTGTTTGACTCGTGTAAATTTGTTAATGTTTCAGTAAAAAAACTACGAAGGATTTTTTAGACCCATCAAATTATGAATTATTACATCAATTGAATATTATCATAAATCTCTGGTTAAGTAATGTTTTTAACGGTTTTTAATTTTTTTAAATACGTTCTCTTGATGGTTAAATTAACTATTATAAAAATAAGTGATTAAATTTATTGAAACAGAATATTAATTATAATTTTTCCGTTAATTGTTACAATAGTAAACGCTAGCCAAATAATACTATGACCTTGAAATCTAGAAACGTAGAAATATCCCAATATATCTGTTTAAAACATTCAAAATGTGCATCAAATATGCACCTTTTTTAAGTTGACTGGAAATGGTGTACTAAAAACAAAGAATTTTTGTAACAGTTTCCTTAACTTTTACAAAATATAATTACAATTACATATAAATTAACGTTAACTTATGATCCATTAATTTTTTTTTCTAAATTATAACTGTTGAAATAAAATAGTGTTGGAGTTAGTAGATTATAATTAATTAAAAATAATTTTATCTATTTTTCCATTGAATACAATATCTCAAAAACTGGTGATCCGATTTCGACAAAACTGGGTATTTCGAGGTTTTTTATAAATGCGGAGGTTTTATCAGTTTTGGGAATATTTCAAATAGCCAAAAAAGCACTTAGAGAAGGGCGTTTTTTTATTGTTTTCAAAACTATAGGTTATACACGTTTTTTCTAATAGAAGTGGTTTCTAATTTAATTGCGCACAACTTTTGTGCTTATTCACCGAGATACGATAATTATGTGACATATGTATTATTTTGTCAATATCTTCAAGAATGTTATTATACGACAAAAGTTATAAGGCAAAAGTTGTTATATTAATTCGTTATCTACAGTTTAAAAAAAAACATTTTTTTTGCAGTGTATAGTTCTTTTTTTCACTTCTTTGACTAAATTTTCTAGGTGTCCAAATTCCTGTCAATAATATTGTATGCAGCTGTGTAAAATTCTTATTATTATTTACGAATTTTATAAATTGTTGTGAATTTTCGTGATTTTGTTATTTAAATATTTTTTTCTAAAACGTATATTGGCAGATGTCTTGCGAGCGCTTAGTTTAAATTACTAATCATATTTCTACATCTAAAGTAATTGACTCTTGTATCAAATGTACCTTTTGAAATACTATACATACTTAGGTAAAAGTCTAAAATCCTTTTTTTCATTTAAAACGTGCCGTCATCTAATATTTGCAATTTCGCTTGCCACACATTTAACAGCTTTAATTAAACATTGAAGTTTAGTTCTTTTACCATTGGCTTTATGCGAAACTTTCTTTGTCTGTTTAATAAAATAATAATTTTAGGGATTTGAGTCCGTAAATGGTTCATTTCCGGTCTAGTCCCAAAAAGTTGTCGTAGCAACCTTTTCCGAATTATTTTGATTTTGAAGCATGATGACAATAAATTAAATAAAACAAACAATTTGCTATTTTAGGCATTCTTTTTGATAAACGCGTTTTATGATCACAGTGAATGTTGAATGAATAAATACTTTTGATTTAAAAATTTGAAGAGTTATAACAACAAACATTGTTTGTTACACGTTCCCAAAAAGTTTTTTGGATTCATCTGCTATTCCAGACTTGAATTCGCTTCGTTCCGAAACAGCAACAATTCGTGCGAAAATCTTTATTTTTAGGAACTTATAAGAAAACAGCTATTTTGTAACCAAAGATAATAGCACTCTACTGCACGTATTACTAAAAACTTATTTGTTGTTTAAATAAATCATTGTCTTTCGCCATTTTAAATTGTATCAGATGTAATTTTTACCTTGAATTGCTTCAAATTATAAAGTTTAACTTTAAAGAAAATATTATAAATCTCAAAGCTTCAACTAATTGCAGCAACCAATAACAATGACTCATTCCGTAAAAAGGTGTTTACCAGATTTAAATCTCTAAAACTTGTTATTTGAGACGTTCCTTTTTAGAATATTCAACAAAGGGTTTACTGTAAAGAATTAAAATTATTTTTCAATTACGTTTTCCACCAAGTTGATTTTAAATTTTATTCAAACAAATGATAAAATCCCTCATTTGAATCGTTTATGAATTTTGATTGGGTATTATTGTAGTGGAACTTCACACACTAAAATATGTATGTCGTTTTCCTAATTAATAAAATGGTGGGCTAATTTTTTCCAGAAGCTTATTTATGTTATTCAAGTGAGTCTCTGCTCTGCTAATAGTCTGCCGCCTTTATCATTTTTTCCAAAAAACCGAGTCTATCAATATTATTGTTGTCAATCGTTCCTATTTACTTATTAGACCTTCACAATTACCTAAATATTTTTTTTTTACATTTTTTCATTTACTACTTTTGCAGTCGTTTGATGCCAAACTATTTGTTGCAAAATCTCATTTATGAAAATATCAATATTTTTTTACCACGTTTTTTCTAAAAATATATATTCTTAGTGGTTGAATAAAAATACTGGTTCGCGTCAAGTCTTATTCGGCTTATTCGAGAACTGTGCCACTTTTACACTTTGCTAGAGAAGCATTTGATATAATTTTTGTGTAAAAAAGATTTTACCGCCTTTACATTTAACTTTTTACTGGTAATAAATAATGCTGAGGGCAACATCTAATTCGTCAATAACAATAAATGTGATTATATCCGGATTAGTTACAGAAAGGAAATTACTACAATACATTTAAGACATAAGCCTTTCAAAATGAGTAATAGGTAATCGTTCAAGTAATTTAACAATAGGTAATGTCGAGAATGGGATGGGTAGAATTGGAAAATAATATAGGTCTTTATTTTAGTTTTTGTGTAACATTATTCAGTCTTATCTAGTTTTCTTGTAGTTCATATTTAATAATTTCATATAAAAGTTTTTTTTAATTGGGATGTTACAATAGTTTCAATTTAAAATGTTGAACAAGCCGCACCCCCATCAAAATATAAATCCCGATATACGAAACGTGTCCGTAATTCGCCACCGTTGCGCTTGCAGTTAATGCAATTAAATAAAACACAGTTTTTAATGAATACCCGAACTGAACTAACAAAATATATTCTTTTACTTTCGATAACATAAATTACTGTAGGTACTTAATTCAATCTAACATTTGTATTAAAATGTAGGTACATATGAAAGTTAATACCTTAACTTAATAGTACACTATATGGAAAGTTTTAATTTTCTTTTGTTAGGCGTATTATTTGGCGAACAACAGGGTGATTTCAAGGTTGAATATACTAGAAGGTATAAATCTGTTTGCGAAGTAACGGTACACTACAAATACAAACCAAAACTCATAAAAGAGTGACTCACTACTACCTGAGTTCGATATCTTCATTAACATGAATTCATAATTGCAATTTCGGTCGAAATTCAAAATACTATAGGTACATAGTAAAAAATTGTTGCAATAAAAGCGTAGATAATGCAATATGTAACAACTTTTCTTTCATAACTATTAATATTCATGAAAATATTGACAAAACATTAAACGTGACGTGATTCTCGTATCTCAGTAGTATTTAAGTATCAAAAAAGTGTTTAAACAAAAGTTGTGCACAATTAAATTAGAAACAACTCATATTTAAAAAAACAATGTGTATAAGCTATATTTTCATTATTCTCTTCGCTTTGAAAACCGTCGCATAAAGCCCATCTTATTTGCAAGATTTAATGATAAAAGATGCTATAACATCTCTTTCTTTTTATTTGACTTAATCAACACAATTTGTCTATAATGTTGGTATTAATTGAAACGAAAAACATTTTTTAAAATAGCTAACGTTCCCAACAACAAAATTGTCTCTGAGAAAAAAAATTTTAATGAATACCCATTTAAAGCGGCTCTTAATCAAGTTAAAACTGGTTTGTTGAACCGGTTTAGAAACGGTGGTTTTTGAACCGGTTTGAAAACCACGGTTTGTTAAACCGGTTTATGAACCACGGTTTTTCAAACGGTTTAAAACCGCGGTTTTTAAAGAAGTTTAAAACCGCGGTTTGTTGAACCGGTTTAAAAACCGCGGTTTGTTGAACCGGTTTATGAACCAGTCTAAACTACTCAGTTTGTTGAACCGGTTTATCGATTAACCGTCTTTTGTAAAACCGATTAACCGGTTTTCTTTTTCGACGGTTTCTGCCACCACTAGTACCCACTTACAATCTCACAATGCATACTGCCTGACTCAAGTATTATTATACCTCAGCAGTATAAATGCATCATTACACATTTTCCATTACAAAATAGGAAATAAGTAATAGTTATTTGTGTATTTAGAGCGCAAAGTAAGGGATTGCCGCTTGAAAAGAAGTGGCCGCGCGACGCAAAGGAGCGCGATCTTGAAGCGGAATCTACTTTGTGTTTGAAACACACATTACTTTTCTACAACCGCACTCTTAAATAGTTAAAGTATTTGAGTAATAGCAGAAATTTTACAATTTAATTGGCATTTTATTAAACCATTAGCTAAACAAAATTATTTTTCTTGTGTTTACAATAAGAATCTTATTGTTCTAAAGTACATATCTAACATTTTAATTCTTCTGTTATTGATGATTCAAAAATCGATGTGTGGTGCAGCCGTTGTACTCAAAATATCGTTAATCAGTTTTGGTGAGTCAACAACCGATGTAGATGAACAAATGAACCAAAATCTTCTGGGCTATGTCAATTTTATTCTAATTGCGTATCTATATATCCTTGACACTTGAATTTTCCATCATCCATGACGATTTAGTTGAATTTAATCGGCGCCTCTATTACTTAACAAAGTAGCTGATGCTCGCCTAAATCAGTGACCAGTACATAATTTGGGGTTTGGTAAATTTAAATATGTAGCGATTTCTCTGGGAATTTTTGCAATAGAATTCATCCCAACAACTTGATTATGACAACTCTCTTTGACATATTTTTAATCAGTCGGTATTGTTTTTCATATATGCTTCTAGATTTTTCTGGGAGTAAATTTAAAGTTGCGGATTTGGCTGCTTCGGAAATATCAGGCGGAGTAAAAATAATCATGATTTTCGCTCTCCATAATGATTGAATTATTATTTATTATTTTTACGACACCAAAAGAGAAAATTAAATGTATAAACTAACACAATATTAAAATACTGACAAATAACTTTTTCTTTAAGCGACAATAAAACGGCATATTATTGAACTATTAGCAGACGCTAAAACGCTTTTTACTGTCTAAACATTTAAAAAAACAGTTCCTTTGTTTTCACAACTATTTAGAGGTTGGTACCTCGATTATGTCATATTATGAATGTAATATTAAAGTACCAACTTCATTCGTCGAGAATAAAACGTCACTATAACACTCGAGAATCTCAAATAACACATGAAAACTAGCAATAAACGCTTGAAGAAAAAATACTATATTTTACTTGGAGTTAAAAAATATAATTGTTTCACTCCTAGTAAAATAATCTACTCTTTGCCGAGTTTGTCATATAACAATCGTCACTGTTCAATTGTTTTCCGTTGCCACGATACATATAACTTATTTGATAAAATAAGCGAGCGTTTTGTTTTTCATGTTCGCTCTAGAGCCCAAAATAAAACTCCACCGCATTCATCGATTTGGTAATTTCGTTTGAATATAGTAATTAGTTATTATATTGTGGCTGTAGAAAAACACAAACAATGAAAATGAAACAAAAAAAAAGTTCAATAAACAGGATATTAATTCAATAATTTCAAAACTGATGTATCTAGAGGTTTTTACAACACAGTATTTTAAACACGTGAGACTTTTTTGATTGAAACAAATGTGTTTCTATTTCGATTAGTATCTTAATGTAATAGTAATTTGTCAAATTCTTATCTTTCTTCACTTTTAAGATAAGGTTTTGAAGTTTGATATAATTACATTTTACATAATGTCAATTTTAAATTAATTAATAAATGGTTGAAAATGAAAAATTTTTTATTCAACTTGATATTTGACGCAGCATAAACTTTGGCAACCAACCTAAAAGTATTAGCTACAATAATTAATAGTTTTCCAATATACAATACTTTAAATTAGTATAAAGAGTGTGTTAAATAAATGAATGGAATTACGATTTAAAAACGGCGACTTCTAAAATAACATTTGATCTGTTTTTTGTAATTAAAATTGGTAGAATATCAACAAAAATTCTATTTATTTCCTTAATTAAATTTAACAAACGGGCTCCCACTTTTTCATTCAGTCAACAATACCACCATTTGTAATATCTAATTTGTATTTGTGCTTTTTCTGTAATCGTCACAAAAAGATTTCAATTACGCTTCATATTTTTTAGTATTATTAAACTTATGTAAGAGATATTATAATTGGAACAATTACAGAAAAAATTATTTTTTATAAATGCATGAAATGATAACGCTAATTGCATTTACTTAGACAATTTTTATAATGACAAATTATCAACAGTGAAGACCAATAATACCAAACATTTTAAGCCTGTAATGACTTATTCGAGTAGCGTGCGGACCCATGTCCGAGTAGCGTCTGACGATTTATCCGTTAAGTAATTATTACAACTTATTTCTTTAAAAATTATACCTCATAAAAGCAATTTCAAACACAAACTTTTTTTCATGTGAATTTGTTTTAATCAATTTAGAGGTTGTTTTTATGTGATCAGGGGGTGAATGGTGTTGGTTGTGGTTACACATAAAGACCACATGGCCTTTAGTTATACTTACCACAATTTCTTTCTTTAAAACCAATTACATTTCAACAATTGTATCTAATTTCAAAACCTAAAAATGTATGTTTTAAAAACCCGGAACCTGACTTACAGTCTTTCTCATATAATCACTATTGTGATTTAACATAAATTAGAAACAAATTATTGCTTTTTCACATTACTTATTCTGATTTAACATGACCGATCGATCCAACTTCTAAGACAATTTTGTTTACTTGCCCCCACTGGTTACGGCTCTAACTTTGTTCTAACCTACATTTATGTTTTCGTCGTAGTCATGTATTTCATCACTTGTAATCCTTGTTTCTTACTGAAGAATTGTTATCTCATCACAATATGTGCAAAAATAGTAAAACGTAGGTACACATCGCTACGAAAATGTGATATTAAAGTATTAACTTTGCCTCGAACTTTAGTTTCACCAGTTTAACCGGAAATCGCCAATGCGCTGTAACCTGCGCTAAAAAGATTTAATACCTAGGTTACCCATCTATGCTAGTGAAGTAAAACTACTGTATTCGCTAAATCTAGACTGTGTCAAATATATTTTAGAAATATTTAGTATTAGTGTAATTGTTGTTTTTACTGCAATAAATTAAATTAAGTAGGCTGGTTGGTTGTCATGAATTGTTTATTTGCATAGATATTGTCAGAAAACATAGTCAAAAAACAATACCAAACAAATATACATAAAAAATACATCAGAAAAACATCTTAAATCTTATGTTTAATTAAAATGACAACTTATTAATCGATTTTAGTTGGGTGTATTTGTTCCTGAGTTTAAACAACACCCTAGAAGTTATCGATTAAGTTATTGTCAAGAATCAGTTTAATCAACATTACTGTCTACTGGTTTACAGATTCATACTTTATTAATAATAATATTATTTCATGAAAACTCGGAATTTAGATAAAATTTCAAAAATGGTTGATTTTAGGTATAACATATGGTACAAAAATTCCATTTAAAATTTACCGCAGAATTCTAAAGTGAAACAAAAATACTAATTTCTATTTAAAATAAGCAAGATGGAGTTCGTGTTACACTCTGTACAATTAAGTTTTTTGAGCTCACAGTTATTAAATATACTATAATTGTTACAGAACAAACATTGTTTCTTTACCTATTATTCTTGTGTTTTATAATTTTTAAGAAATTATTCTTTACAGTCTTAGTTTTGGCAGCTAATGATTAATTTATTTTTATACTTTGAAGAGGAAAGAGATCTCATCGACTTTTTAACCTCATTATATTGTCTTCGCGATGTAAGTTTCCAAAAAGATTTTCATAAGACCAAATTATAGTGCATCAGTGAAGCATTAGTTCAACGTTTCAAGAAGAAACAAATTAGATTGTATTAATATCTAGTGCAGCCTCAAACTAAGTCCCAAACAACTCAGCAACAGACTTCTCAAAACAGTCAATCAAAATTGTATAGGACGTATGAAAAAAAGTAAGTTATTTCAATTAGAATATTAGATGCCTTTGATTCTGCTGCTCGAAAAGCGGTTTGTCCAGAATTAGAGTAAAGAAATTGTTTCTCTATTTTGAATATATAGAATGATTATCAAAAAACAGTATCACACAGTAAATTTGTATGTGCAACGTTGGTAATAAGTACTACCTGTGGCTGTCAGATCAAAGAATTGTAACATTTAACCTCAATGTGTGTCATGATTTATACAATTTGATTCTGTCCTACATTAGATTATACATTCAGATTAATACATCATTAAAAATCTATACAACTTACGGTATTCAATTCTTTTTTTAAACTGATTGACACTTGCTGTAGTTGAAGTGGAAGCTAATACGGGCTTACAGTACTAGCGCCACTACTACATTTTTTCTTAAAGAGGCTTCGACATATGCCTCTGCAAGTGTTGATGATTTTTTAAGCCCCAAAGTTTTTTTAGATCGTTACTACATCGTCTCCTTGATTTGCCAGATGCGATGCAAAAGAACAACGAAAACAGTGGCCAGTATGTGTTTCTATAATTAGATAGCTTCAAGAATTTTGCTATGTTTTTAGGTACTTCACCAACTTTATTCAATATCTAATGGTGATACAAGTACATCGACCTGTACGGTAATTTAAAAAATCTGTTGTGTGAAGTATGAGATGATCTCAATTGATTACATAATTTTTAAGGAGGACTATCCAAGAATCTTCCGTAACGACAAATAGACAAGATGTGTTAGTTTTCTCTGCATGAACATTGACCTGAATTACATCAAATTGAGCTGTTTACATTCTTCATCGAAATACGAGGTAAAAGCTCATCTGCCTACAAAATTACAATACCCCATGATTAATAAAGCCTAAATACGAGGTAGAATTTTAAATTTGTATCTTAAAATGTAACGTAAGACATTACTTCCATTGCTTACGAAAGTAATAATTGTCAGCCTCTGTTAAGAAATTTAATAATTTCATACTGTAAAATATCTATTTGATTTCTTTTTGTTGGAAATTTTTGAGTTTTCTTTTCAAGAAGGCAACATTAAAAAAAGAGCGGAGGAAAATTAAAAAAGTTTGTTAAAAAATAGAAAAAAAGGAGAAGAAAAAAAAAACAACTTACCGGATTAAAGGGGGTGGGAAAAAAAAAAAAAAAATAAATGAAAAAAAGTGTTAGTTTTTTATAAAAAATTAATAATAAAAAAAAAAATGTTAAAAGAAGATATTTAAAATAAAATACTATTAAACCTACGAGGTACTCGTTATACCTATATACAGGGTGTAACTGAAAGACGTGGCCAAACTTTAAGAGCGTAATATATGGATTGAAAAATGAAAAAGTTTTTATAAACATGGTTCGGAAATCTTTCCTAAGGGAGATACAGCCCTTTGAAATGTAGTAAGGATTTACAGTTTTTATTTTATAACAAAAGAACGGTGGTGTCGAAATGAACAAAAGTAACCACTCTAGATGTACTTTTCATTGTGATTACATTGGTGTAAATTTTATTTTGATAGGATGTTAGGAAGGGGTAGTTTTGTCTAAGGCTGGAAGTATTTTGCACCCCAAATTTATTATTTTGGGTCTTTTGTAAATTTAATACCAAGTTTAGCATCTTTCGGGTTTTATACGCAAAAAGGTACTCATCTTTTAAATCGCTAGAGACAACGGTTTTCGAGAAAATTGGACTTAAAACTTATTATGCACTACAATTTTTAATAATGAATTACAGCAGCTATTATCCGAGCAGGCTGCGATTTTATTCACTAAGTAAGTGACAGTTACTATTATAATTTATAAGTTATTAATTATTGTTAAAGTTAGAAGGTACTTAATTTAATTAATTAACATAATGAATTTTACCAACGAAGAATGGACAGATATTCATTTCACTTATGGACGTGCAAATGGCAATTCCAATTTGACTCGTCGGTTGTATGCTGCCACGTATCCCAATAGAATATGCCCAAATAAGAATACTTTTGCGTCAGTCCATCGTCGTCTTCGTGAAAAAGGATCTTTCCAACGTAATAGTGGCGATTGTGGGCTTCAAAGAAATACACGAACACCGGCATTAGAAGAGGATGTACTCAACAGAATTATGGAGACTCCTGAAAGTAGCACGCGCAAGGTAGCTGAAGAAGTAGGTGTTTCGCATATGACAGTATGGAGAATTCTACATGAACAGCTATTGTACCCATACCACATTCAGCGAGTGCAGGCTCTTATTGAAGCTGATTTTCGGCCACGAGTGATATTTTGTCAGTGGTTTTTACAACAATGCATTAATCCAAATTTTCAGTGTTTAGTGCTTTTTACGGATGAGGCAAAATTTTTCAGAGATTCAATTATAAATTTTCATAACGACCATTTGTGGGCTGACAACAATCCTCATGCTATTCAAGATTCCAGACATCAACAAAATTTTCGTGTAACGTTTGGGGCGGTATTGTAGGGGATTATTTAATAGGACCAATGTTTTTGCCAGAAACATTAAATGGACAAAATTATAGGATTTTTTTAGAAGAAAATCTACCTGAGCTTATGGACGAGGTGCCGTATGCAATACGCCGTGACTTATGGTTTATGCACGATGGTGCTCCGGCCCATTTTAGTCTTGTTGCTAGAGAATTCCTCAACCATAATTATCCGAATCGTTGGATTGGCAGAGGAGGACCTGTTGCGTGGCCATCACGGTCTCCCGATTTGAACCCGTTAGATTACTTCTTATGGGGACACCTAAAAATATAGTTTATACTACTCCAGTTCCTACCGTTCATGTTCTTCGTGAACGTATCATCAACAGTTTTGATGTAATTCGGAATACTCCTGGAATTCTTGAGCGTGTCCGGCTGTCGATGATTCGACGTTGTCAAGCCTGTATTGTAGCTGAAGGCAACCATTTCCAGCAGTTGCTCTGATTTGTATGTTTGTATGTTTCAATTTTGTGTGTTTTTAATTAAAATAATGTAAAGATGAGTACCTTTTTGCGTATAAAACCCGAAAGATGCTAAACTTGGTATTAAATTTACAAAAGACCCGAAATAATAAATTTGGGGTGCAAAATACTTCCAGCCTTAGACAAAACTACCCCTTCCTAACATCCTATCAAAATAAAATTTACACCAATGTAATCACAATGAAAAGTACATCTAGAGTGGTTACTTTTGTTCATTTCGACACCACCGTTCTTTTGTTATAAAATAAAAACTGTAAATCCTTACTAAATTTCAAAGGGCTGTATCTCCCTTAGGAAGGATTTCCGAACCATGTTTATAAAAACTTTTTTCATTTTTTCAATCCATATATTACGCTCTTAAAGTTTGGCCACGTCTTTCAGTTACACCCTGTATAAGTTGGGTGGTTTTTTTTTTTTTTTTAACAGAAGATTTATATTTTAATAAAATTTGAAGTACTTCTACCGCTAGCTCACTCATTTCACCCATATCTTTAATGTTTGAAGTAAAAACTTCGGATTCTTCTGCACCACTTTCATTGTTCGAATCACAGCTTTCACTGTAGTCTAATTCACTAATTATATCTTAAATACTTAAATTGGGGCTTTCACAATCAATAGATGCATAATTTTCAAGGCTTACACGTTGATTTACTTCTAGTAATACAGGAAAAAGCTGAGTTAGTGGAATTACGCAAAATATTTAGCAATTGTAATAGGCAAAACGTTTCCTCAGGCTACTGATATCCAAACTAAAGCGCTGGTTAAATTAATACTTTTTCCGCATCTTTAAAAGGACTTTCGGTATTTGTGAATGTTAGCAGCCTTTTGATTAAAAACTTTCTGTAGGCCATCTTAAAGTTTTGGATAATTCCTAGATCCAGTGGCTGGCAATGGGATGTAGTGTTTGGGGGTAAAAAAAAAATTTATCCAGAAATATTAAAACTTTTTTATTTTTTTTTCATTGTTTCATCAAATTTTTTTTGCCAGGAAGTCATAATCTGTACAGTCATCTAAGCTTTTTTATTAGATACCCATTCTAAGGGCAATCAAGAAGTTATTTACAACGAAACATTTATAGAATCATTTGAACACACAAATACTATCCTAACCAATAAACCTTTACTTCAATACTCTGAATTTTCTAATCATTTGAATTGACGGCAGGTGCATCAGAATTTGCTCTAGGTGCTGTTTTATCTCAAAACCAGAAACATGTGTGCTAGGCCGTACGTAACGAGACCGAACAACAATATTCCACAATAGAAAGAAAACTTTTAGCCATAGCCTGGCTACAAAGCAATTTAGACCTTTTATTTATTTGGCACAAAATTTATTTTATACACCGATCACAGACCACTAGTTTGGCTTAGAAACCTAAAAGAACCTAATTCGAAATTAACACGCTGATCCCTTAAACTCGAAAAATACAATTTTGAAATACTTTATCGACTCGGAAAAGAAAATAAAGTAGCTGACGCTGTATCTCAAATTTCGCTAAACTCTCTAACTATTAATGACACCAGAAAAGATTCTCTCCAAACACTTGAACTTCAACCCGGACCGTCAAGAATAATTCTCGAATTTGCAAAAGCCCCTAACTATAGAAGACGTTTTTTGAAATTCTTATTGATATGACTTAGACGAATGTATCTAGCATATTACTACTGAAACCCTTTAAATTTAAATGACAATCAATTATTAGTCGATACAATACATACTCAACTTGAATCAACTCCAGTAATAGGGATCTGCCAAAGAAGTCTCTGTAATATTTAAAAGCCAGACCGAATTCATAAAGACTAGCATACTTAGCTTATTCTCAAAATTCACACAAGCATATTCTTTAAAATCTAGAAACACAGTAGATATATTAGATGAACTCGTTAATTTCATCTCCACGTTTGGAACCCCAAACGTAATTGTCGCCGACAACGAATTCGACTCCTCATCAATAAAAAAATTTATTGTAAAGCATAAAATATTTATAAATATTACGACGCCTTATAACCATAATTCTAACTCCCTCGTTGAACGTGTTCACTCCACTCTCATTGAACACTACCGAAAATTGAAAGAACAATACCGGATTGAGTCAATAACTAAATTAATTCAATACTCTACTATTGGGTACAATCACTAAACACAAAACGTGTTACCTAAAATCAGAAAAATTTGATGAAACAATTAAGAGACCTTTAAACAAACTATTAACATTTAGAGACTCATCCTCATCTGTTATCGAACTATCGCCCCTATGCCGAAGTTATCATAATAGACATCAAAGGCAATCCTGGACTCTACCATTTTGTCAAAACGTAAACCCATGCTTAAAGCAAGCAAAAAGTAGTTGATTGTTCGCTAAAGAATTAGCTATTTAAACTTAAAACATAGTATTTTAAATGTATACGTTTTTGACATAAAATATAATAATAACAGAACAGTATGCAAAAATTATGTTTAGTAGTGAGATATCTTTCAAATAGGATCATATCCCTTTTTGAAGTTATAATAACTTCTTCAGTCACTATATTAGTATATTATACACCATGGTTGTGAAGTCGAAGTCATTATTGCCTTTAGCACCAGTTTGCCCTGAGCGAAATAAGGTGCGTAGGCAGCTAATGGACTTCACAAACTATGGTGTATATACTATTTTTTCTAATTACCTAGCCAAATTTAAGCCAAAAAAAAAAAAATAAATATTTTTCTTGTAAAAATCAAGTAGCACTAGGAATGCAATTAAATAAAAAGTATTGAAAGCTACATACACGTTGATAAACCAACTGCAACTGATTCACTAAACACTTGTGTGGTATATTTCACCTTCATTTTCTGGAAAATTATTCGGAGAATTATGTAAATTAGTTGATTTAGAGCCAATCCAAAGTGGTTTAGATTTGTCTGACATGTAGAAATTTTTAATGTCTCTTTCCAAGATGCTTTATTGTTATTAAGAAGATTATATTCGTATTTAATCAAGTTATTTATGCACCGACCAATAAATAGGGACATCGAAGAAATAATAGATTTTCTTATCGTTTACATGAGAAGGTATGGTTTTTCCGGTGATACATCTATTATTCTTTTAATTAGGTTTCGAAAATTTGACTACTGCCCTAACATTGGCACCGCATTGTAGTTGTAGCTTTTTCTATGCAGTTTACATAACTGTGACTTCAGTTTGTCACCTTTGCATATCGTATTGCAGCCCAAAGATGTAGCACAAAGGGGTTGTTTGAACTCCTGGTATATCTCCTACGTCTTAGTGCTTTTTCTTTTTCACGTTGCAATTTAAGAATGTTCCTCTGTAATTTTTTTTTACGTAAAAGTATTTGAGCTGCAAGCTTGGAGTAGTTTAGGTGTAGCTAGAGATGTTAACGGGCATTTATTGCTTCGTCAATATACCTAGCATCATTTAATATTAGGGTTCAGAAATTGACACCTGTAATTCATTTAGTAATGGCAAGTGTTCGCCACATACTCGTTAAGCTTTTAGAGTCGACATTTTTATGCAACAGATCGGACCTTCCAGATTCTGTTAACCATTCAAAACACCTACAACAAAATGGTTTGTAATTTACTTAAAATTCTTCATGTAACTTAACTCGCCTGGTTAAATCACCTTTGGGAAACTCTGAAAGAAACTGATTCTACCATCATATTTAATAAATAAATAAATTCCAGGTTATGTATTTGCGGTTATGGGATGAGGGCGCGAATTTTTAAACTAATGGTATTTTTTTATTCAAATAATTTTATCGTGTTAGGTAATTTTTAGCAACAAATACGTTAAAGATAATCACCTGGATATACAAAATTATGTTTCACTCGTTTTTTGTTAAACAACTATTCTGTAGATTCTCAAATTTGAATTTGTCCATTATTAACCTAGGTCAACAATAGAAAAAATTATTAACCACTAATAGAGAAATTCAACTTCTCAGTTGGCTGGGGGCGCAATAATTGTCCACTTCAGCAGCTAGTAGTGGAAAATATAGAATAATACACCAAGGTTGTAAAGTCATCATAGTTGCCTTAGCACAAGTTTATTTCGCGAGGGCGCAGCCCTGAGCGAAATAAATGCGTCAGGCAATAATGGACTTCAAACCATGATTGTATATACTATTTTTCACTACTAGCCAAATTTAAAACAAAAATTAAAAATTAACATTTTTTTCTTGAAAAAATCGAGGTAGCACAGGAATGCAAATTTGCCTTTCCAGTAATAAAACAAAAATCTAGTAGTCTGATAAAGATTGACATTTTTCACCTTATCTCTCATTTCCACTAATAAGTTATTTTCAAACGTTTGTGATAAATTATCGTCTGGGTGTCTTTTAATATGGATATAATTTTAGTAAAAATTGTTTATATTCTCTGTGTATTCTCCTATTTATTAATATTTATTTTCTTAGTCCACTTAGGTTTTCTTTCTGCTACGGTTTAAAGGAAAAAAAATGATCACGTAACTGTTTAAATTGCAGTCAGCTCGTTTGCGTTGAAACGTCAATTGATGCGCCTTCTCACGTTTTGTTTGCTCTAGTTAAGATGTTAACGCATTTATTTCATCGATTCTGAAAACACTTGTAAAAAACATCTAAAAATTTCATTTATTGCTTCGCCAATATACCTGCATCGTTTGAAAATTGGGTTTTCGGAATTCACACTTGTAATTGATTTAGTAACAATGGCAATGTGGCAGTAGAATATAACCAGGGCCTTGCATACTTTCTTGGATACAAAAATAGTCAACATTTTTTGCAACAGATCGAACGTTCACAGTCTGTTACGCATTCAAAACACCTACAACAAAATGTTTGAAATTTACCCAAAATTCTTCATGTACCTTAACTCGCCTGTTTAGATTTAACCTTTCCTTCACAGAAAAACTTGCAACAGCAAACGTACAGTTCAAATTTTTTTATTCATGTTTACCACGCACACAAATTTTTTACAATCACTAAATTAAAAATTTCATTTAACAATTAAATTGTTAATATAAAACAAGAAATAACACAGCTAATTACAATTAAAAATAATAAATAAATTCCAAGTTATGTATCTTATGGTTACACGGGGATATCATCAGTCATTGATTGGGCGCGAATTTTAAACTAATGACATTTTTATTCAAATAATGTTATCGTGTTAGGATTAATTTTCAGCAGCAAATACATTAAAGGTGATCTCCTGAAGCAAAATATAAAATTATGTTTCACGTTTTTGTTAAATAACTATCCTTGCATTCTCAAAAAATTGGAATTTGTCTCATTATTGACCTAGGTCAACAATAAAAAATTATTAACCAGTAGTAGAGAAATTCAATTTCTCAGTCGTCTAGAGAACGCAATAATGAATCCACTTCATAGCTAGTAGTGGAAAAAATTATTTAGCTAAGCTGATAGATTGCTCAATCAACTATTCCAGCAAAAAATTACAAGAAATGAAAAGATCATTAATAGACGGACGTAGAAGTTTAATAGAATTTATAACTGGAAACCTTAGATTCTTCGGACGGCCTTAAGTTTCTAAACTTAAATAAAAACAGTATTTAAATCCATTAATCAACAAAAATATTATACTCAAACAACATTGATTATATATTCAAATAAGCACATTTTTAAGATAATTCCATTAAAAAATTATAGACCAAAATTTCTACGAATCAAAAGAGCGCTAAAACAAAGAGCCTAATAGATTCAGTCTCTTCAATTGTTCATTAATACTTGGTTCGACCTCTTTCACCTTTGTACAGAATCAACAGTTACCCATATTTCTTATTGACAACAATGATATTTTAACGTTCCTAGCGAATGTATCTTAACAACTAATTAAACAACCAAGAAACAGTTTCATTACTATATGCAGTTAATCCCCAGACATTATCGTTTTACAAACCCTAATCCAACTGAGAATATCCCAAAAACTTGCAACATTTACCTTCTCAAAGTACCTTTAGTAGAAACTTCCGCAGATTACCAATACGTTCAACTAATACAATTTCCAGCATATAACGTTATACAATTACTTCCAAATGACTTTACCCACCTACCAAAATATTCTCTTGAAAACCGATTCTGTACCTCACTTAAACCTAACCACTGCTGACAACTCCACAATCACTCTTTTGTAAACAACCTTACGATTTTTCTTTACCCAACGACAAACTCTGTGAAACACATTTTTACCATTTAAATAACTGCAAAATTTCACAAATTGACCAATCATCATGGTACTTTCAAAAACACGATAATTGATTTAAAATACCCAATTTCAAAATCTCGAAAGACTATAATAGGTTTCTCCCTAATTCAAATCACTAACGGTTGTTCTTTATCATAAATGAATCACATACTTTATTCACTCAAATAACTCATAACTACAAATTCCTGCTCGTCAATACGATCTTTTACTTTCAAACATTTTTAAATTTCACTAAAATTTTGTTAAAAGTAAAAATTAGGGAAGAGGAGAAAAAAAATTTTTATCAATAAATCTTCTATACGAGGATGTATTGATATCTAGTTAGCCTAGACCAGTTCCTTGCATAAACAAAATATTGCGTTACCATAGCAACGAACAATAACTTATTAGAAGTGTCAGTGTAAAGTTTGACGTCAAAAAGTAAACCAGAGTCACGCAATAAATTAAATGAAAAAGATGTCCACCGAAATTGTGAAAATCGAAAATTGGAGTATCGAGCCATCATCAAGTACCTGTATTTAAAAGGGTTAAGAGGTAAGCAGATTTACGAAGATATGCTTAATACCCTTGGTGATCAATGTCCTTCGTATGCGACCGTCAAAATTGGAATGCAAGCTTCAAAAGAGGTAAATTTTCCATTGAAGATGATGACCGATCGGGAAGGCCAGTTTCTGTGTCAGTCCCCGAAAATATCGATGCAGTTCATGACATGATTTTATCAGACCGTCGAATTGGGCTAAAACGGATATCTGAAGCACTGAATATTTCATACGAACGCGTTCATCATATGGTTCACGTCAATTTGGACATGAGAAAAATTGCTGCAAAATGGATCCCCAAATGTTTGAATGTTGACCAAAAGCGTGCAAGGGTAGAAGCATCGCGTTCGATCTGTGCTCGATTTGAAAACGATGTAGACTTCTTAAACCGAATTGTTACTATGGATGAGACTTGGGTACATTTCTACGATCCAGAAACAAAGCAACAATCGATGGAATGGCGACACTCTGGTTCTCCAAGACCTAAGAGTTTCGTGTCCAAAATCTGCTGGAAAAGTTCTTGCTTCAGTTTTTGGGATTGCCATGGAGTAATCATGATTGATTTTTGGATAAGGGTAGAACAATAACTGGAGATTACTATTCGACATTACTGACCACTCTACGGGAAAATATTAAAGAGAAAAGACGCGAAAGCTATCCAAAGGTGTTTTGTTTTTGCAGGACAACGCCCCTGCACACAAATCTCATGTTGCCATGCAAAAATTCGTGATTTAGGGTTTGAATTACTAGAACACCCCCTTATTCACCCGATTTGGCTCCGTCCGACTATCACCTCTTTCCTCAACTGAAAAAAGTTTAAAAGGTCGTACATTTTCTTCCAACAAGGAGGTAATAGAAGCTGTGGAGGTCTGGTTTGCAGAGCAAGAAGAAACATTTTTTTGAAAGGTCTAGAGACGTTGCAGGTTCGCTGTAATAAATGTATCCAATTAAGAGGAGAATATGTTGAGTAATAAAATATTTTGACATTGAAATTTTGTTTGGTTCTATAGTAGGCTAAGAATTTTTCAATATATCCTCGTATTTTTTTTTTTTTTTTTATTTTTATTTTTATTTTATTTTATTATTTTTTTTTTAAATATATATTTTTTATTAAAAAAATAAAAAAAAAATAAAATAAATTTCGACAATGATACCATCAAAATAATCCTGTTCATTTAATATATTTTCCGTTTTTTTAAATTTTTAAAAATTTCCTGTTTTAAATTTATAAAATTTAATATCAAATTAAGCAAGTAACCAGTATGAAAACCCATTTTAAAAAAGAATAAAAAAGTGATTATATAGGAAATAAAAGTATTTTAGTAAATATTAAAAAATTTTAGATACTGTAGAAAATAGTTTGTTGAAAAAGGAAAAAAAGAATAGATGTTTGTTACTTCCATTTATAACCTCAATTTCTCAATCCTTACTAACAACTTTGAACAAAAACAATTTATTGTTCAAATTACAAGTAAATGATTTTAAGTGCTTTGAAATGATATTAATAAATTGTTTATAGTTTCTACAATGTGCCGAACTTATAGAGAGACCTGGTTGTAATCTCACAATACTCGATACATTGTTTTCAATATGTAACACTTTAACTTCTTTAAAGTTATTCATTTATAGGCGTAAGACAGAATTCATACGACTTGAGATTGCTTTTAGACAATTTTAATAAGTAACATTTTGATACAGAAGCGGATGTTCCGATGTACAAAATTTTCACGATCATAAAATACAAAACTTACAGTAGAAGTGAGTTAATTATGGGTACTTTCTATTACTGTATTTGATTGATGTAAATAAGTAATAATGCTAATGGAAAACACAAGAACAGTAATTACTTGTGAAAAATCATTTGAATATTGATTCTGTCGCAGGAAAAACAAAAATAGAATCATATAAGCCATCAACATTACTGGGTTCAAGATTTATTCGTCTATACACAAAAACAAGGTGAATTTCACAGTTTTCAATAAGCTGAAAGAAGATTATTACATTTTTGAAACATTTCCAGGTGAATCAAAAACTACGTTTGTATACTTTCTTTACGGTCAGGCAATATTTTTATTGAATATAAAATGATTATAAGTCTGACCACGGTACAAACTCAGTCTTATAACTATTATATGTCCAATTAGTAAGAACGACTTTAATGTGTTTAATAGGAGAAACTTCATTACATCTTTGATCATAAACAATTAAAGAAATGCATTAATTTTTGAGGGTAGGCTTCCAACTATAACTACATTTTTAAATATACTTCAAAATAACACTACCTAAATGTAAATTTTTATTATTTTAATAAATTATAAAAAAGTACATGTTTACCTAATACCTATCATAATCGAGTGCTCTTATAAAAATTATGTGATTGTTGTAAACAAATGCTTTTATCGGTACAATATTCGAACGCGGAGCTTTTATTTCCTTTAATAAATTATGACACAAATGTTACAATACTGAACGGTGAAGTGAACATTAGGTACAGTAAAATCAGAACAAACGTAAAATTTTGTTTAAAATTACTAAACATTTTGTTTTCAGTAAACGGTAATAAATAGAAAATTAATTAATTTAAGGTCAACGGAAAATTAATATGTACCTCGGAAAAAGTGCTTTTTAATAACCTCGCTCTGGTTGTTTGATGCTTGCCGCTAACGCCTCGGCCAGCAAATTCAGTCTCGTACATAAAGTGCACTTTTTTGTCCCTTACATAAATAACTATTTATTTTTAAGAAAATATTATGTATCATTAATATTTTTTATTCTTGCGATGGACAAGTTATGTATTCTAAGTAACGCTAAAATACACAAGTTAGAAAGATAAGCTTTGGTCCAATAAGTTTAAAGTTTAACATTAATGCACTCGGTCAATTTTTTGTAATTTTAATAAAGATTTTTAAAACAAATTTTGACGTATAACCAAAATCTCACTTTAACAGCGATTTGTATTAACCATACGTAACAATAATAATAGTAATAATAATAATAAAATATTAAATATTAATTAATTGCCCCTAAAACAATATTTGAATTTGTTTCGGGGAAACAGTTCTGGTTTAAAAAATATATTCTAATTCAAAATTTAATTAAAATTTTTGTGCCCGTTAATACGTTATTACTTATTTGGGCGGTATGATGGGATAATAAACTTCATTAAAAGTTTAGTAGATTTACGACTGTTATCGACGATACTTTATTTCAAGTGTCGTGGGTTTTCCTGTATATAATACTGAAAATACTTTGTAAATTAATAACCTAAACGATATTACTTTAAATATTAATTTGAAACTTAAAAATCAAAACATAAATGACATAGATATAAATTTAAAATATACTATGCATCAGTATTCGATTACTACATCCTGAATTATGTACTCTCAGTCATATAGAGAGTGATAACTAAAATTTAAGGTAAGAACAGTGCTATACTAATACAATTTAATGTACTTTCGGTAGAAGATTGACATATTTACAAAATGTACTTTTGTTTTGTTTTTATTGTATGAATTTTCAATTGTAACATACAATAGTAAAACACGAAAAGTACATTAAAGTGTAGTCATACTCGTAATTTAATCCGATATTGGCACAATTTCAGTGAACGAAGTATAATGCGTACTAAAATTAGATATTTACAAGAAATTTCTACACTTCATAAAAACACCTCAATGTACAGTCATCGTCAGTGAAGATAAACATGTCCAGGTAGAAATTGTAGAGGGTGTAGTCACAGTCTAAGAGAAAAAAACCTATTTATAATCGTGCAATGAACATTTTAATCTGCCAAGTAAACAAGTAAATTCTTTACATTTTTTTTTTATTTTTTACATATTAAACACAAATTTCTACCTGGACATGTTCATTTTCACTGACAATAACTGTCCTATTTTCGATGTAATTGGGGGGTTTCAGGTATTTCGCTAGTTGATAGGGAAAAACCTTGGTCAAGACTCTTGGCCCGATTTTTGAGACAAATTGAATGATCTAAACAGCACTTTGATATCTCGACTTGTTTGGGAGATACGTGTTTTGCGTTTTTTGCCGTTTTCTTTAAATCAAAGAAATGGAACAATAAACTATTAACAAACAGAAAACAAAAACTTTAACCATAGTTCAATAGCCTACAACAACGATACCAATAGTATATATTTGTTCTTAACTTTATTGCTGTTTTCATGGTTTTCTTTTTTGAGATTTTCGAGAGTTATAGTGGTGTTTTATCCTCGACAAATCATGTTAGTACTTTACTGTCACGTTCATAATAATATGACATAACCGAGGAAGTGTGAAAACAAAAGTACTATTACTTTTAATGTTTAGAAAGTAAAAAAACCTTTTGTGCTCCTTTGATCATAAACATCGGTTTCTATTTGCCTTAAGCGTTATGCAATATTCATAACAACACCAGAGTGTTGCAATGTTAAAAACTAGTATTCTAGAGATAATTAACGTCTCAAAATGAATTATTATGAAAGAAAAGTATGTATAAGGTGTAAAAATCGTTTAAAATATTCGTTATTAAACCAATAAATAATAGTTGAACAAAGTGATTAAATGTTAAATTAAAAACAAAC
Organism: Abscondita cerata; assembly: GCA_030710515.1. Lineage (NCBI taxonomy): Eukaryota > Metazoa > Arthropoda > Insecta > Coleoptera > Lampyridae > Abscondita > Abscondita cerata. Next base: position 119,124 of record JALBCR010002660.1, on the reverse strand, counting down.
TAAACTAATAAGGTACTACAAACTAGGTATACCAATTACTTATTAATATTAAAATTTATGGTAAAAATTTGTCAGTTTGTTATAGTTAGACTCAAGCCCGGACTTGTTATTTTCTGAAACAATTCACAATGTTGTTGTTGAAGTTTGTTCATTGTCAAACAACTTTCCTGTTTGCGGACATGACCATGCTGAAGTTAAGTACAATAGCTATTTTGGCATAAACTAGGATCATTTACATTTAAGATTCAGAAAATTTGCACTTTTTCCGGATAACTCAATCGTCTGCACCAGTGTCCCGTAAAGAATTGTGTATTTTTAAGTAATCTGCTATTTTTCGTGGCCTAGCTTGAAAGTGTTAATTTCAACTGGTTGCCAAGTACAGTTGTTATTGAAGTAATAAACAAACAGTTTTGCGTGTTCTACATTTTGACATCGTAACTTCAAGTATCTAACTGTATCAATCCACAAATCATTATTTATAACAAATGTATAGTTGGATTTGTTTTTTGTGTCGTTCAACCTTATGATAATTATGTTATTAATAAAATCTACATCATCTGTAGATAGATTCGCTAATTCAATTTTTTGGCATGCTCCAGAAATTGTAATAATCAACACAGTTTAAACATTAACAAATATATTGATCAATCAAATTGCTGAATAATTCTTGTAAACAGTGTTTATAGTTATTGGAAGGATTAGACCGTGTCGAAAAGGTAACCGTAGTTACCAAAGTTTTGCTACCTATCGTAAGGGGCTTCATCAAGGTGAGAAACTTGAAACAAACAAAAAGAAAGTTTAAGGTAGACAACTAATAGTCAGGTGATCAAGCCAGATTCTAGAGCAAAAAAAGTTTGAGTAATTAGGGAAATACCATTTTTTTCAATAGGAATATCAAGGAGAGTATAGAAATTATTAAGCATCCCATATTAAAAATAAAATACAAATTGTATCTTTTAACCTTCTAGGTGGAGGTGGGGTTGAAAATAACGATTTCAAGCTACATAAAAAGCCGACGTTTCGCCCAAACTAATGAGGGTTTTATCGAGACTAATAAGTAAAATAAAAATTAAGTAAAATAAAATTAAAATAAAAGTAAAATAAAATAAAGACGGTTTTTATGTATTTATTGTATCTTAGTTGCCTACGAGAGTAGATAAGAATTGTCAAAACAAAACAGTATAAAATATAGCACAAACACATATTATAAATAACAAATAATATAATAATAGGTATATAACAACAAGCCTGGATATAAAAATGTAGCAGTAAGAGAAGAACTAAATACGGAATTATTTTCTATTAATAAATTTGTCTAATGTGTATAATGCATTGCTAATAAGAAATTTTAGTATTTTTTTGAAATTTAGGATATCTGTACTGCTCTTTAAATTTTGTGGCAACGTATTGAATATTTCAATGCCGCTCATATTAGGAGACACTTTGCAATACGCATGTGAATGTTTCGGAACACAAAAATCATTTTTTTTTTTCTTGTATTGTATGTATGCAAATCTGATTTTTGTTAGTTTAGTTTTGGTCATGTATATGTAACTACATATCTTATAAATATAAATTGAAATTAATGTTAAAATTTTGTTCCTTTTAAAAGTATTGCACATGATTCATTGTATTGCATGTTGTACATTATCCGAATTGCTCTCTTTTGGAGGATGAATATATTTTAGTATATGCTGACTTACCCCACAGCAAAATATTGTAACTTAAATGTGGATAAAACGTACCATAATATGCTGTTAGAAGACAACTGTTTGTTAAGCTATGTTTAAGAGATAATAGCAGAAACATAGATTTATTTAATTTTTGATCTTATGTAATTAATTTGGTTGGTCCAGGTAAGTTTGTAGTCAAGATGTAAACCCAAAATTTGTCGATGTCTCTATTGTATGGCCTTTAAAATTAAGTGTGATGGTAATGGTTTTCTCAAAGTACCAAATTGCATAATCATTGTTTTTTTAACATTCCCCACTAAACGATTACATTCACACCACTCACAAAATGTATTGATTGCTAATGCTACATTATCACTAGCTGTGATGGGATCATTTTCTGAAACTACAATTGATACATCATCAGCATACATATACAGTTGAAATTGCCCAAATGTTGGGATAGATCGTTAATATAAAGCAGGAAAATTAGTGGGCCTAATTGGGGTATTCCCGTGTCACTTGTGTACTGTTTAGATTGAGATGTTTCTACTTTAACAAAGAAGCGACGTTGATCCAGATAAGATAATATTAATTTAATAATTGCCACAGGTCTAAAATTATCGATGTTATTAGAAGCCCCCTTTTTTGGTTTAGAAATAATCTTCGCAAGTTTTAGTTCGTTAGGGAAATATCCGTGTACCACCAAATTGTTAATAATATCTGCTAGAGGAGTTGAAAGCTCTTCAGCACATTGTTTAAGTAATTTAACGTACCCACATGATCTTCCGTTTTTAAAGAAAATATCGCGTCCCGAGCTTCACATGGTATAACCGGTCTAAAAAACATAGATTTTGAAATGTTTAATATCCCTACAGTACAGTCCCCATTTTTTGACTTTAAATTTAAATTTTTTGGAAAGTGGAAACTTAATAAATCCTTTACAATAGTTCCAAAGTAATCTCCAAATCTGTTTGCAATGTCTACTGGATTAATTATTAAACTGTCGTTAATTTTAAAGATATTTCATTATTATTAGTATTTGTTACTTTTATTAGGTTCCACACCGTTTTAGTAATATTACCCGACGACTGAATGATTTTTGCTATTTGTTTTTTTTCTCCAAACTGATTAATGCATTTGTTTCTTTTTTTTGTTTGCTTGTACTTGTCAATTAGTACTAACGGCAAGGAATGGGTTACGATTTGTCTCACTCACCTTTCGAAGACTAAATGTCCTTACATTAGGTCACAGTCGGTGCTGTCAGGCGCCACCCTAATCTTTTAATTGTTTAGACAAATGCTCACTAAAGAAAAGGAAGAAAAGTAAACACTTGCGGTAATAAAGAGAAAAATCATTACTAACAGTTCTCTCTATTAATTTTAAACAAAAAAAAACAATAAACAAATACACGGGTAAATGCCCGGAGTCCTAAATCTAATTGTATACGACGCCCCTAATACTAAACGATCATGCAACTATCGTATACTAAACCTACTACAGAATGGGGTCCATACCAGTAGAACCGCCGATAACTTTTTACAATATGCTACACACTTTAACCTACTTACGCGACCTATCCTAATTTAATTTCACGCACACACATTTTTCCATCGCGAAAGTTTCTGAAGAAACAAAAAGTACTTACGTTAACTGTCTTCTTTCTTCTAATTCGTTTTCAGCAAAATTTTCCTTCTATTACGGGAGTAATCCACAGGAACAATATAATTTGTCCGTAACTGCATACTTTTCTTTGAATACGGGAGTAATCCACAGGAACAATATATTTGTTAATCCGAAGATTTCGATACCAATGCAAATACTAATGCATTCTTAGGATTTTCGCGTGCTCAGAGATAGTATATAATCCGTATTGCGGTTATTTCGATTGTTTTCACTAAATCGAACGGAATTCTCTTAATAGCGGCGACATGAAAGTTCCATTTATTTTCGTTTACTAAACTTTTATTTTAAGTTCACGCACATGATTTACGACACTTGAGTTCTGACGCGATTGTTAAAATTTATCAACATTAATCCGCTATGTCGTTGCGTAACTAATTAAACACCAACCATCTTATTGGTTCGGAGTCTACTTAAGAACTAAAACTAAAAACTAACATCGGGTAAGAAAACGTCATCCCTCTCATCGGTATTTATTCACACACCGCACGTTACAAAAAAAAATTGCGCTACAATTTTTTTAGAAATAACAAACGAAACCGCTTACCTAGAATTTAGACCGTGGGCGCAAACCGTATGTTATTTCATTTAGACCAACATATCGTTAATTTAATTGATAACGTCGATCAACACCTACTATAATTCTTAAAAAGAAACAAAGAAACCCTTGATCTAGCAAACTAAATGCGAAATGTGAAGTTGAATTCAAAGAACTCGAAGTGTGAGAACTTTAAAATCGGCAATTTCCACAACAACCTAATTGCTTAAACGTGACGATAACATCTTTTATATCTCTGAATTAAGAAAAATATCAAATGACCAAAACCAATATTTTAACAAACTTGACCCTGAACCCACGTGTAATGCAATGTAAATGTCTAATTCAAATCAGAAGAGCATAAACGTACCAAATTAATCTGCGTTTACAAAAAGAACAATTTTTCACCATAAAGAAGTGACAACGTATCTTTTGGGAATGCAGAATTAAAACAGTATAAAAAATGATCCCAAAATTCTTTTAAATTTTTTTGAACCATTGAATATCGCATTGACATTGAAATGCGCTGAAATTGTGCTATATTAGTCGGATGAAATTTTTGATTAGTTTATATTCTTTATTGTTTGTTATAGTTACCGCACTTTTGTTTGAGTCCATCCCAAAATTTGGGCATTATGGTCAGAAAACCGATATTGGTATTAATGAATTAAGAAGTCGTTTAATGGTTTCAAAACTATTGATTATGTAATAGCCTCGATAAAGTCCTCACTAGTTTGGGCGGAACGTCGACCTTTTACGTAGCTCGAGACCGTTATTTTTAACCCACTTCCGACTAGAAGATTAAGAACTTTAAAATTACAATTTGTATTTTATTTTTAGTATGAGAGTTTCATATCTAAAAACGTGTAACTTGTGAATTTAACGGACCCTTTGCGAAAAGTGTGCAGGGTATCCGTCATGTTGATACCACATGGACAACCTTAAGTCAATGAGAACATCTTATAAAATGATAGGCAAGTCGTTTTCTAAAAAGTTCAAATATGGTTCACCATTAAGATGATAGTCAAAAATAAACGGTCCAATAATTCTGTTCTTCAAACTACCACACCAAACGTTTACGCTCTAACTGTTTTGGTGATCCACTTCGCGCATCTAATGCGGGTGGGTTTGCGACCAATAAATGCACGTTGTGCAAGCTTACCTTACCACAACTAGAAAAAGTGGCTTTATCAGTCCATAAAACCAAGGACTGGAATTGAGGATTTTTGTTGCACATCTCTCTTAACCAATAGCAATAGTCCCAGCCGCCTGTCATAATCAGCTTGTGGCAGAGCCTGGTACAAAACCATATGGTAGGGATGTAGTTTAAAGTCTTTTAAAATTTGAAACGCTGAAACAACCTACTATATTTACAAGAAATGAATGTTAATGAAATGTTTTTTTGCAGGTTTGTCAGATTATTGGTGTAGTAGGGGTCTGTCGTACAGATAAATTAAGAAAAATACTATTGATCATGTACAAGATATGGCGAATGTATTGGTCATCATAATCCTTGATTCCAAAACTAACAAAAGAAGGACATTTTATAGTCGTCAATGAAGTTAAGACCATACTTTACATAACTCACTTTTTGTATTTTTCGGTTAGGGCAATGTTCTACACAATCAGTAAAAATTCATACATTGAAAAAAATACCAAATCTGATAACAAGCTGTTTGAAATTACATAACCCAACTTCTTACACAAGCAATGCTTTTCGGCAAACATTAGCCTCACAGTGGCTTGGATATTTTTTCGTTGAAACTGTGATCGGTGATGGAAAATCTTAACTGTTCCTGAATGATATATTGAGCAAACTGCTCACAAAAAGGAAGAAGTTGCACCAGAATTCTGCAACCTCTATATGTGGCACTTTAAAATGAATAGTTGGCGTTTTCGATTAAGAAAACTGTACCAAGTGAACTGCTTCTAACTCTACTACCGCCTTAAATACTTTGCAACCGATTATCTCTTCAAATAATGAAAACTGCAAATATCAACAATTTCTAATTCTACCAGCGCCTTAAATGCGTTGCAACCAGTTAACGTTCAAATATTCAAAACGTACAATTAATATCACGTTCACTAAACAATAACCACTTTTATATTAGATTTTTAATTTTGTACCTAATTCATTTGTTTAATTACATATTCTGAAAATAAATTATAAATACATAAAATAGTTTCATCTTTGTTTCAGTTTTTCGATTTAAAAAAAACTTAATAAACACCTCGCACTAAAGTTATCCTTTTTGTTTCATGTAAGTTATCTGCCGAAGCACTGTGTACTAGCAGGGTTGTTGATGTACGTCTAATGCAGTAAATGAGACAAAGTTGTTAAGAGGCGGGAAGATAACAAATCAAATAATTTAGTATTATGTAAACACCTATTATACCGGGTGAATACTTTAAAACCGGCCATAAGATTTTAACATAAGGAAATCGTTTTCCGCAAACTGTTGCTATTAATTCTTTGAAGAATGGGATTGTTGAACAATGTAAGCGTATAAGCCAAAGACAATTGTCTAATATGAAAAATTAATTTTATAATAAGGTAGGGTATTTTTTAATACAGAATGGTGTGTTATTTGAACGTCTGACTTAATTTTAAAGTGTGTTCTAAATTGAGAATAAAATAATAAAAACTGAAGTTAAAAATTCATTAATTTTTAGTAAAGTAGATGAAAATTATAATCGGTGTCACTTTAATTGGGGAGCTACACTGTGCAAAAAACGATTTCCCTATGTTAATGTCATATGTTGGGTTTTGAAGTATTTACATGATATATGAGTTCAAGGCATTCCACTCTCTTGAACTAAACGCCATCTTAAATTCCTGCAAAATAACCGAATAAATTATAGGTATACAAATCTAATTCGAAATATATATCAAAATGCAACATTAATAATTAAGACATATGCGGAAACAAACAAAGTATAAATAAAAAAGGAGTAAGACAGGGAGACACTATCTCGCCTAAATTGTTCACGATGTGTTTAGAAGATGTTTTAAAAATTTTAACTGGGATAACAAGGGAGTGAATGTTGATGGAAACACGTTCAACCACTTAAGATTTGCTGACGATGTCCTATTAATAACAGATAACTTAACGGATTTACAAGAGATGATGACAGACCTGCAAGAGAAATCAGGAGAGGTAGGATTAAAAATCAACATCGAAAAAACAAAGATTATGAGTAATGAAGATATCGACAATGACAATAAGGTTAAATTGAACAACAAGGTTGTAGAAGTGGTCGATAGTTACATATATTTGGGTCAGAGATTTAGCCTAACAAAATCAAATCAAAAAGAAGAAATAAACCGAAGAATCAAATTAAGTTGGGCAGCATTTAGTAAGTGAAAAGAAGTTTTTAGAAGGAAAATAGACCAAAAATTAAAAACCAAATTATTTAATCAGAATGTTTTACATGTCTTGACTTACGGTGCAGAGACCTGGACATTGACAAAGATAAACAAACAAAATTTGAGCATGGCACAGAGAGCAATGGAAAGGTCGATGCTGAGAATATCGTTAAGAGACCGAAGGACAAATGAGTGGATAAGATCAACAACAAAAGTAAAGGACGTAGTGGAAAAAATATTAAAACAAAAATGGGGATAAGCGGGTCACGTGGCAAGGTTTGAAGACAATAAATGGACGAAGGTAGTAATGCAGTGGAGACCTAGACAAGGGAGAAGATCTAGAGGAAGACCCGCATGAGATGGACTGATGACATTAAAGAGTGGCTAAGTACAATTGGATACAAAAAGCACAAAATGGACAAAAATGGCATTCACTTGGAGAGGCCTTCATCCAAAATGGATTGATATAGGCGATGATGATGATGATGATGATTATGATATTTTAGTAAACGAAGATTATGTACATGTGGAAAATAAACATTTTGTTGAAGATATACTATAGACAAAATATCACCTCACAGATAGATAACAGACACACCATTTAACATAAAACAACTATAAACCTAACTACACAAATTTTACTCTGAACTTCACTCCACTAACTCAAACGGAGTGGAAATTTGGAGCGATTGGTGCAGGTTTTAGCAATAAAAGTGCAGAGCAGTCACTCCAAAACCAAAAATGTACCGATAAAAAGCACCTATTGATGAAGCTACATACTTTTTCTTGATATTAAAAAAAATTAAAGCAGGACTTTGTCATTGATTCTCCTATTTGCCGTTGTTGTCTACACAATTCAGCCAAATTATTTTCGTAATGTCCTTTAACGTTTCTGGTAATAAACACTGACTTCTTAATAATAATAATTACAAAATGCATATATTTCTAATTAATATAAAACCAACAGTCAATAAACGTAACAATCGTGTTGTACATTAATGTTTTAAAATGTAGCTATAGGCGCGGAAATCGTAATTTAAAGGTAGTGTAAGTTCAACAACATACGTTACATTTATGTATACAATTTAAGCTTAAGTCTACAAAGCAGTTGGTTTGTAGTCACAATGCCATAGTCAATATAAATACATACTTGTTATGTTTGAAAACGCAATAAATATACAAGCTGTTTCATTAAACTTGGTACGCGGCCATATCTCGAAAACTATTGGATATAGGAATTCAAGAACAAAATTTTTATTACTAAAACGGCTATGAGAAAATTCTGGAAATTATTTCAATTTCACCGCAATTGACAAGGCAAGACGTAAAATTTAAAATTTCTTCAAAAACGTTTATATAAAGCTATAACTTCAATAACATCATTAGAAAGCCTGAATAATTCCACATAAGTTTTGTCTGAGGTTCCTTGTCGTACCGACCTTAATAAGACAAGGAGAAGCTCCTGAATGTCTAATAATTTAAATGACTATATTTTCTAAATGGCTTATCTGATTATAGCTTATTGTAAGAAAAATATCAGTGTTTTTAAATACCGTATCCATCGGCATTTGACAGTTTCAAATAAAATTGTTAGAGATCGCAGTTAGCAATAGTAAGAGTTTTTTCAATTTTGCCATGAAAATTCAAATCATACAGTATAATTTTGATGTCATAATTGGAAAATAGATTAAATTTGCTAGAGAAAACGCAAAAACCGCAGTTCGATATATTCGCCCGTTTCATTACAGTTATTTAGAAAATACAGTCATTTTAATTATTAGACATTATGGGGCTTCTCCTAGTCTTATTGAAATCGGTACACCATGACCCTCAGACAAAACTTATACGGAATTAATTAGGCTTTCTAATGATTACATTAAAGTCATAGCTTCATATGAAAATTTTTGAAAAAATCTTAATTTTATATCTTGCCCTGTCAATTACGCCTTCTTGCGGTGAAATTCGGAACTTAAAAATAATTTACAGAATTTTCTCATAGCCGTTTTAGTATAAAATTTTTTCCCCGAATTTCTATACCCAATAGTTTTTGAGATGTGGCCGAGTATCAATGACACAGCCTGTATATAGTGCTAAAAGGTCTAATGTAATGTTTAATTATCGAGTTCTACAATGGAATTACAAATGTTATAAAAATTTTAAGTAAACAACAGATATCAAATTGTTTATTAAAAACGTCTTTAAAGAATGTACAGGTAGATTTTTGAATAACAAAATTAAGCATTATGCAAATTAATGACTTTATCGAAAAACATGCAGTTAGAATTAATTGAAGATGAAGAAGTAATTGGACCATAATTAAGCACATTTAAATATAGGTTCTATATAATAATTAGGTACACTTTTCAGAATTGTATAGACTTTAAAGAAAATGTAAAAACATTACATTTTCGATTCGTATAATCGTTAAGTTGAATTAAACATTTTTTTCAAAGTAGTACTGAAACTTCATAAAACTTTATAAATGGATACATTTTAAATTGGGTTATGAGTACTTACAACTACAAACTTTAGGTAAACGATCACAAAACTTTAAAAAGAAATAACACCGCTTTCTACTCAGACATGATTCCGTAGTTGATCAAAAAGTAATCTTTAAACTTAATCAAACGTGATTGGTTTTCTAAACCGATGTATTATAAATGGAGTAAATTTTTGAGCTTACATTTAAATTGAAAAATCAAGGAAATGGACGAAGTTAATTTTGTTAACTAAACGTTTGAAATTGATTCCATTTTAATTTTAAATTGCTCAGATAATAGTATATTTATGGGAGATTCTTTGAACCGTTTGAAATTAAAGTGCTGTTGGTGTAGCAAGTATTTAACTGTAAATAATGAAAAATACTTCGGCGGAATAATTTTAAAGGCAAAGTTTACGAGAAATTTTAACCAACTTGACTTTATCGACTGAAGATTATTAAAGTTTATAGTAGGTACCTTCTGCTTGTATCTGCAGAAAATAATTGTCCCCTTCGGTGTTTTGCGTTAAAGTTATTGACTTACATTTTTACAGGTGACTTTTATTTCTTAATAGACTTTTCTTTATTGACATTTTTGCAATGAGTTTATAAAACAATTAGTATGAATACTGCAGTTCTTATGCCACCGAAATAGAAATTAAATTTGACTCATGCAAAACAGTTTTATAGGTTTATGAACATTTAACCAAGTATTTCACTTTTTGTTAAAAAGTGTTAGTACTAACTAAAATAAAATCCAATACATTTATCTGCAACAAGAGGATTCATTAAAGTATTTTTTAAAAAAATCGGTTTAAAAATAATATCAAGATAGTAGTTTTCCGCTAAATTGCGCAATCTATCACTGTAATATAATTGGGTTCTTTACAAAACATTCCTATTTAAGATCGGTGAATATATCAATATTAGAAACTACTTATCCTTTCTTACAACTTTTTTTTAATTCGTTTTTCAGATAGTGCTGGATGTGCACTTTTGTTGACATAAAGACTTCTACATGTCTAAATCGATTTTCAAAACCGTAGGTCATTGGGGATCAAAAACCACAACGTATACAACGTTTCAATGGCCTTAAGTATCAACTACCTCGTCTTTAATTTTGTGGGAGGTTTCAAACACAATGGAATAGTCGGCTTACAAAACTGACTAAGACTTTTGTCACTTTTAATGAATCAGCTTGTACATTGTTATACTATAATGATTTTAACGTCTAGTTTTTTTCACATGTTTTGACGATTTGGAGTTGTAAACCTGCTGCCGGTTAACAATTAAATGAAGGTTAATTGAGTACAGAGGTAAAACAGAATTAATTTTTGTGTTTGGGATTACTTCAATCAGAAACAAATAAGTCAAAGGTTCAAAAATCTATTATCTCAATATACAGGCTGTTTCACGACGAGCTTACACTATCTATATATTGGAAACTACTGATACGATTTCTATAAAAATTTGCATAGATGGATAACAAGTTATGGCAAATTTATGGAAAATATTTTGACTGACGTGCCACTTCTGGTTATACCGAAAGTAAACTGTAACTTTATTATTTTAAATAGAACGCCCAGTATATTATTAACTTTTCGGATTCTACGTTCAATTTTAATGTCACTTTGTGTAGAATGTTCTATACCTAGAAGTTATACTTTTCGAGATATTCATTTTTTTAATGGAAAATTGACAGGTGCTGACCTAAATATTAAAAATTATGTGTAAACATCCCCAACACCAAATAAAAATTATCTTGTAGGGTTAATTTACTAGATCGAGGTACTTGGTGAGAAGTCGAAAACTGCTTTTTTATTATACAGGGTTCTTAAAAAGTGATGAAAAGTTCAACTTCAGAAATGTCAAATATCTTAATTTTTTTAAATGAAACTACCATATTTTTATTCATTCATGTAATTCTACGAGAAAAAACAAGGGGAGTTTATGTTCACTTCCCTATAACCAAACTTAAACGTTTTTGAGATTTTAACATGTATTTAAAAAATTTTATTATTTCTGCCGTATTGTTGCTTATTATAAGTAGGCCGTGTTATGTATATTATTTTAGCAGGCTGTGAATGTAGCTGTCATATTTAAATAGTATTAAATGTCATTATTTGTGGTTAATCGCTTCTTTATAAAGTGATAGAAATGACTCGTTTGGAACTAAACAATGAAGATTATCTAAATTTACTTTTAATAATGAATATTTGAAGAATATTATATGGTGCGACGAATCAAAATTTACAAAAAACGGAATGTTTAACAGGCACAATTCGCATTACTGGAGCAAAGAAAATCAACACTTAACAAGAGTACGTGGTTTTCAAAGCGATGGGACTTTAATGTCTTTTGTGCGATCAGAGATAACCAGGTTGTAGCTCTCAACTTCTATGATGGGAACTTAAATGGTTAGAAACTGTGGTAACATAATTTTTTATTTTCTATAAGCTACTTTTATAGGTCAAAGATATATCGACATATTGAGAGAATTAAAAACAAATTATTTAGATCGTTTACCACCGCAAGATTTTGGAAAAATATTTTTTCTTCACGATGAGCACCTTCTCACTGTTCCAGAATGGTAAACCAATTTTTAGATGAAACGTTTGACGATAGGTGGATAGCTAACAATGGTCCTTTTCGGTGGCCTCCTCGTTCACCAGACATAACACCTTTAGATTTTTTTCTATGGGGCTACATAAAAAATGAAGTGTATTCCATCCACTTACAACAAAAAAGATTGTAAACTTAGAGTTCGCAATGCATTTAATTCTCTCCCTGCAACAATGATCTGGCGTGCAACAAACGAAGGTGTAATAAGAAGGGTTCATAAATGCTTGAAGGTTTGTGAAATTACATACATACAAAAACACGGCCTACTTATAATAAGCAACAATACGGCAAAAATAATAAAAAATTTTAAATGCATGTTAATGTCTTAAAAACGTTTAAGTTTGGTTATAGGGAAGTGAACATAAACTCCTCTTGTTTTTTCCCGTAGAATTACATGAATGAATAAAAATATGGTAGTTTCATTTAAAAAAATGAAGATATTTGACATTTCTGAAGTTGAACTTTTCATCACTTTTTAAGAACCCTGTATAATTAAAAAGCAGTTTTCGACTTGTCACCAATTACCTCGATCTTCCTAGTAATTAACCCGACCAGATAATTTTTATTTGGCGTTAGGGATGTTCACACAGAATTTTCAATGATTAGGTGTGCACCTGTCAATTTTCCATTAAAAAATGAATATTTCGATAAGTATAACTTTTAGGTATAAGGTATTCTGCACAAAGTGACATTAAAATTGAACGTAAAATCCAAAAAGTTAATAATATATAGGGTGTTCTATTTAAAATAACAAAGTTGTGGTTTACTTCCGGTATAACCGGAAATGGCACGTCTGTCAAAATATTTTCCATAAATTTGCCATAGCTTGTTATCCATTTATGTAAATTTTTATAAAAATCGTATGAGTAGTTCCCAATATATAGATAGTGTAAGCTCGTCGTGAAACAGCCTGTATACAAAATAAAATGTGAAATAATAGTATACTATACACTAAGGCAAAGAAGTACATATACCAATATTGCCGAATTGGAATTATAAGTACCGCGAAGGCATTACCGTAGTGTATATACCATTTTTTCACTGCTAAATAAAATTTCATTTAATAACGATTTAATCACTGTTCACCGAAAATTCGAAATATAGAAGCTATTTTAGTATGATGTTATGTTATTAAGCAACTAGTTCGCTTTTTCTTTTATCCTAGTTTTGCATTGGTTACAACTGTATTCATTATTTATTCAATTCAATTCAAATCATCTTTATTAAGTTATTACAAATTACAGTTGTACCTTATAAGTAGGCATATATGAGGAGAAGTTTAGCCCAAGGCTATTCTTACACTTAACCTAATATAGCAAAAGAAAGTGGTACCTAAAGGATGTTAAAAATAATTAATTACAAACAAGAAAAAGAAAAATTATTTAAACAGGAATTAATTAATTAATTAAATTAATTTATGATAAATGATACTATGCTCAAGTGTAACAGCGGAAGTATGAGGCTATAATGTGTCTACGAAATGAAAAAATGGACAAGGCTTTAAAATGAGGTTTGATTGAATTATAAATTGAGACCGCATTGTAAGTGAAAGACCGTATGAAAAGTGATGTAAAGTACTGAGGTAAGGTTAACAAATACAAATGTCGAGTTTGACGATCATGAATATTGTGCCGGAAAATTAACTTATTTCTAAGATAAGTGAGAGTTGAAGTCAAGATCAACTGGTGAACAAAAAATAGATAATGCAGTTCAATAACACAGTTTAGTTTTAACCATTTCAATTCGGTAATTTTAGTGGAGACATGATCAAATTTTCTTAGGCCAAAGATAAACCTAACACAATTATTCTGCACATACTAAATTCTACTTTTACAAATAAAGTCGAGACAAGGATAGTAAACTAAATCGCAGTAATAAAGAATAGGAAGTACCAGAGTTTCACATAATTTTTTACGTGTTTTGAAATTTAAGATAAAACGATTACTGTATAAAGTTTTTAGACTTGCATACGTCTTTTGAATCAAGCAGTTTGTGTGTTGAATAAACCGTAAATTTTCATCAAAGATGACGCCTAAATTCTTACTCTGAGTTGAAAATGGTACAACTTGATTTAGAATGCGAATGATAATGTGTTCTTTCAGAAACTCGCGATGAACCCGTGAGCTGAAAATCATAGCTGAAGACTTTTATTATTAATACTTAAATTGTGTTTAGAAGAGTAATCTATCACTCTATCAAGATCATCATTGATACCGTTATTAGCTAGTGCATACTCAAGCGGATTAAAACAATACATCAACATGGTATCGTCAGCGTAAGCAAAAATTTGAGATTCATTAATACAATTTGACATATCAGACGTATATATAATAAATAACAATGGACCTAAAATAGATCCTTGAGGGACACCAGAAGAAATTGTGTTAGTAGATGACTCGATTTTATTTATGCGAACCTTTTGAGTGCGATTGGTCAGATAAAAACTGAAAAAGGACACAGCAACTTTATCAAAACCGTAATATGCAAGTTTAGCAATTAATAAAGAGTGGTTCAATTTGTCGAACGCTTTAGAATAATCAAGTGAGATAAGAAGAACAGCAAGCTTATTGTCTATGGCTCTAAAAATATTATCCGTCAAATTCAAGAGCGCAGTAGTTGTACTGTGACCTTTGCGAAAACCAGATTGACATACAGGAAGAATTTTATTATTATTTAAATAATATTCAATTTGCGAATGAATAATTTTTCAAGGATTTTTGAGAAAACTGGTAGTAAGCTAATAGGACGAAGGTCTGATATGTCAGCAGGAACACGAACTTTTGGTACAGCACAAACAACCGCTTCCTTCCATTTTTCTGGAAAGTAACCAATTTCGAGACAACAATTCATCAAGTGAGTTACATGGTTCAAAATAACAGAGATGCATTGAATAATCATGTTTAGCGAAATATCATCAGTGCCCGGTGCATTGGATTTGAGTGACATTATAGTATTAAACACAGTTACTTGATCAACAAGGCTAAAAGAAAAACAAATGTCGTTGTTAAATTTGTTTCGGTTGTAAAAGTTAAGGGAATCCTGATCTACGTCATCATTACTATAAACTGATAAAAAATAGTCATTAATTTTAGATACATCGGACAGATGAGCTGGTAACTCAGTTTTATTTTTGTTGGATATATTAAATGATTTTAATGCTTTCCAAAGTAATTTAGGATTATGCCGTGATCTCAAAAATTCAAGGTAGGCTGATTTTTCTCTCCTCAAAGTTGCAAGTGAAAAATTTCTCATTTATTTAAAGTAATTCCAATTCTCATCAGATTTGATCAATTTATAGGCAGCAAGAGCACGTTTCTTTTCGTTAATAATAATTTTCAAGTTATCCGTGAGCCAAGGTTTTTCATCATTATTATTAATGTAATATATATCATTCCAAGAAACAGACCGCAGATCGTTACGAAAAGACTCGGTGTCCAAGTGTTTGAAGTCTCTCAAAGTAAGTATTTTTAGTGCTGATTTAACCGTAGAAATTGAAAGGTTGCAAAAAATAAGTTTGTGATCCTAAATAGGTTCAGATTCAATAGTTCCAAGTAGGGTACAAGAAATAGGAGTTACTCTCGTGGCTTCATGTATCAACTGACTCAAACCATAAGAATCGGTACATTTAAGAATGTTATTGTTTAAATTAAACAAATTCACGTTAAAGTCTCCCATAACCATAAAAATATCACAGTGGATAAGAGCGGCAGGAATGACATTGTCGAGTAATTCAACAGTTTGCTGACAAAATTTACAGTTTGGATTGTAGATTACGACAAAAAATAAAACTAATGAGGCGATTTTGGTACTAAAACAAAAATATTCTATGTCATTGATTCCATCAATAGAAAAGTTTTCTACTTGCACTTTAATATTTGATATCACATAAACCCCTATGCCACCACCAACTTTTCCCAATCGGCCTTTTCTGAAAAAATTATAACCTTGTAGGGCGACGCAATCAGACGGAATACCTTCATTCAACCAGGTCTCAGTTAATGCTAAAATATCAAAGTTATGTGTATTGATCATGTCGATAAACAAGTCAGTATAAGTAAACTTTGAGTGAATATTTAAATGCGCGCAGCTTAAACTTGATGAATTAACATCAGCCATTATAATCTATTTTAGATATAAGCATCTAACTTCAGCTTATACACTTTACAATTTATATTATACACAGCGTGATTAACAGGATAATTGGTTTTGTTTAATTTATTATATTTGATGCAGTTAATACATTTAAATCCGTCTTCGTTTGTTTTACAGTCTTTGATTTCATGATTCAATGAACACCGGGGACAAATAACATCATATGTACAGTCTTTTTTGATATGAGAAAATTTACAACATTTATAACAACGAGAGATATGGCAATAGTCGGTAACCTTGCAACGTCTCCAGCCTAAATATGCTGTTTTCTTTGATAACAACAGTTTACGAACACAAGGAGAAACTTCAAAAATAAGATCATTGGTATCAGAGCGGGAGCACTTCAGTCTAGTGATAAACTTGAGATCAGAGGTAGAACATTTCAGATCAGAACGAGAAATGATTTTATCCACCGTCGCATCAGTGACGGCATAGTCTTTATCAATACCATAGAAAATAAGTCGAGGACGAAATTTAGTAGGCTCTGTATACGCATATTGATTACCAAATTTGGTTTCTAGTTGTGATCTAAATTCACGCACATTTTGTTTATTATCGCAATTGATAAGAAAACCATTCTTAACAATTTTAATACTAGTAGTATCAATACTGAGGTCTTGCGGTTTAAAATTCGTTTTTACATCTTCCACAATTGATATAATGTCTTGGTTTTTATTCGTGGATTTGATAAACAGGGAAACAATGTCTAATTATCTTTGTTTATATTTTTCTATATAGCATCACTATATGATGTAGATTTATCTGAGACTTTACTAATTGAATTGCAAACAGTACTTACAGCAGAGAAATTACACGTATCGATTTTTTCACGTTGCAGTGCAATTATATACTCCTGGTCACTAACCAATCGCTTGAGAATACTAATTTCATTTTTAAGAAACATATTTTCTTTTAAAACCATTTCTACATTACAGTTGTTTATACCAACAGGATCTTTATCACAACATGATTTACAACGCCAGTTTAACCTATCAGATTTAAAAACACGACTAATACTTTCGAAACATCTTAAATGAATATAACTAATGCACCCACAACACTCAATGCCACCGGATCTAATAAATTCACAACAAAAAACACATTTTTTCTTTTTAGAAGCACCACTTTCGCTTTCATCGTCCGCAGTCCTCTTCGCCATTACTTTTGCATACTAGTAGTTAATAATAAATAATTATTGACCACTAGGAGAGAAGAGCAACTCCACAACTCGAAAATGAGTCAATAACGATAATAGTAAAAAAAAATATTAAGTAGGTACAATGTGTAGTATTAGTAATAATTTAATAAATTTTATTTGATCCGACGTTGTCGTTGCCGCACTCTGTATAATGTTAGCGGAAAGCATCATAAATACTCTCTCGTCAAACTCTTTTAAGTTTCGATTAAAACGAGTTTTAAGTGGCCCATCCGGGTTACAGATTTGGGCACAAAGTGTTGTCACAGAAGTAGGCTTAGTAACAGGCGATGGTTTCGATGTTGTCGGCTTCACCTAAGTTTAGTAAGTCAGTTGCAAATTAAGAGGTTATTGTTAACGAAGGCAGTTATAGATTGTTAATAGATAGGACAAGGTGCAGTTTTGTCGTACAAGAAAAACCTTATGAGAATCAGCAGTTAGAAGCTGCACTACAGTGTTTTGCTTTGAGTATTAAACCTGATTTCAATAGCTTTGTCGTACAAAAAAAAGGTTATGATAATCAGAAGTAGAATCGATGATCGAATGAAAAGCAGTCAGTTTTGTACTAGTTAATCGTCAATAATGGTGTTGGGGTTTCTTCTCGGCGTTTATTAATTTTTGTAGAGCTCTAATAAAAATGCGTGTGCTTCAACTTAATAACATTTATTATCTATTGAAAATTCCCCAAAACTTCAAAATAAATTTAGGCGGTGTTGTCGCATTTATAAATTATTGGACATACCGCCCCCCTTGGAAGTACTATGTATTTCCAACAACAACTAACACAATAACATTGTGCAAAATTAACAATTAATCAATTAAGTATAAGTAACAACAGGTTTACAAATTAAAAATTGATAATACAAATTAAATAAATAAAATTTCTAGTTTTCAGAAATATCATTGATTGGTAGCATACAAATTTGGTTAACTGCTCGGGTTACTGTTCCATCTTGTATTTTGATATTTACCACACGAACTACGTCGTCTTCACCCGGATGCAGGCGTATAACTCTTCCTAATTTCCATTGAAGCGTAGGCGCTTGTTCATTTTTTAGTAATACAAGTGCTCCAACCCTCAGCATTTGTTGAGAATTATGCTTCCATTTGGTACGTGTTTGTAGCTCAGCCAAATATTCTTTCTGCCAACGAGCCCAAAAATGTTGAACCATAGCTTGTAGATGTTGCCACTTATCGAGTCGGTTTTCAGGAACTTCCATGTAACTGTATTCCGGAAGATTGGTGAGAGTTCTTCCAATTAAAAAGTGCCCTGGAGTCAATGCGGACATATCGTGAGGGTCATCAGTGATAGGATAAATAGGACGAGAATTCAAAATACCCTCAATTTGTGTCAAAATAGTACTGAATTCCTCAAAACTTAATACCTTTTCTCCTACAACCCGTTTAAGATGTATCTTGGAAGCTTTAATGCCAGCTTCCCAGATACCTCCGAAGTGCGGCGAACGAGCTGGTATAAAATGCCATTTTATTTTTTCATCAACAACTTTATTGGCAATATGCTTAGAATTATTTTTTAAAAATTCATATAATCTACTAATTTCGTTGTTTGCTCCAACATAGTTTAAACCATTGTCGGAGAAAACATTAGCGGGTTTTCCTCGCCTACTTATGAAACGTTTAAACGCATTTAAAAATGCCTCAGTGGTGAGTCCAGACACTAGTTCAATATGTACTGCTTTAGTGCTCATACATATAAATAGACACATATAGGCCTTTATTAACTTATAGTTACGCGTTTGTCGATCTTTCAAAAGAAATGGACCACCAAAATCCGTTCCAACATTCAGAAAAATCGAAAAAGTGTTTACGCGTACCTTAGGCAAGTCTCCCATAAGGTAAGTTAAACCTTTTGGATTTGCCGGAAAACATTTTAGACACTTTCGTACTATATTCTTACACAAAATTCTACCTGAAATTGGCCAAAATCTTTCTCGGATAGAGTAGAGTAAATTCTGAACACCACAATGTAAGAGCCTTTCATGTTCTAGTTTTAATATATGGGTGGTTACTATATGATTTTTAGGCAAAATTATTGGATGCATTTTATCGAACGATTGGTTGGAATGTTTTATTCTTCCACCAACGCGCAAAATTTTGTTTTGTAAAAAAGGATTTAAAGATAATATCTTACTAGCCTTTGGAATACTTTTTTTATTGACTAATGCATTATACTCAGTTGAATAACATTGTTTTTGGGCCTCCTTTATTAGCACATTTAACGCTTTATCTACTTCTTCAGGTTGCAGTGCATTAAGTTCTCTTTTATTAGATAACTCACCCTTTAATTTTAGATTTGAAATAAAACGCAAAACATATGCCAATACATGCAAAATGGTTTTAAACGACGAGTATGTACTAAGCAAATTACTTAAAAAATCACAGAGTTGCACGGATAAATAGGATGTGCCTTTGTGAATTGTTTTTATTAAACCAGCAAGGACCTTCCCACCACAATTCCGATTCTAATAAATTTTTTACTGAACAACCGCGGGATATCAAGTCTGCTGGATTTTGCTCACTTTTGACGTGATTCCAGTGGTAATAATTTGTTAGACATCTAATTTCGCTGGTTCTATGTGCGACAAAAGGTTTCCACCGGTTAGGTTCACTCGTTATCCAACAAAGTGTTATGGTGGAATCGGTCCAGTAATAGTGTTGATGAAAATTTATATCTAATGACTTCTTTACTTTTTTAGCTAAATTAGCGAGTAATAATGCTCCGCACAACTCAAGCCGTGGCAATGTTACCTGTTTTAACGGAGCCACTCGCGATTTGGCGCACAGTAAGTTTGAAAAATATTCTCCGCAATTGGTCAAACACCGTATATAAATGCATGCTCCATACGCCTTCAAGGACGCGTCACTGAACCCATGAAATTCGATTGTAACGTACCGAGAAAATGCAGCATATCTAGGAATATTTAGTTCAATAATTTTTGAAATGTCTGTACAAAATTTTGACCAATTTTCTATTAAATCTGAAGGAATTCTTTCATCCCAGGACAATTTTAATGTCCACAATTTTTGAATAAAAAGTTTTGCAACAACTACAACCGGACATACCAAGCCTAAAGGATCAAATATCTGACATACCAAAGACAAAACCTTTCTTTTTGTTATGTTTACATAAGAAACGTCTTTAATTATATTCACACGGTATTTAATAAAATCATTGTTCGAATCCCAAAACACTCCTAACGTTTTACTTTGCTCATTCTCACCAATATTTAAAATATTATTATCCAAGTGTTTATTAATCTGAAAATATCCGTCCTCACTATCATCACTGATTTCTGTCATATGACCCAAGGATGCATATTCTGATAAGAAGTTAGAGTAATCATTTTTAAATTTAGATTTCTGTTTAATCTTCTTTCTAGTAAATTGAATCTACTTAAAGCAATATAGCGCGTATTACCTAATTGTTTAATGCTAGTTTTAAAAGGAATTCTGACTACAAATCTACCAGTGCTATTTCTTTCCGTAGTTTTTTCGAAATACTGTTCACAATATTTTTCAGCATCAGACATTAACGCTTGTTTATTGTTTATTTCTTCCCACTCCCAAAATTTACCCACTTTGTGATCAATCGACGCAATGGATTCTACACTAGCATGATACCCTAAGGATGTGGCGTTATTAATAACCGAATTACATTTTAAATTGCCCGCAATGACATATCCGAATTCTGTATCTTGTAACACCGGTAAATTCGATCCGAGTCGAATTTGATTTACCTTCATAATTGCCCAAAATACTGAAGCTCCTAATAATACGTCAATTTCCTTTGAAATATTAAATTCTGGATCTGCTAAATGTAAATGAGATGGAATAGGTAAACTACCTTTATCAAAAGACACGCTAGGCAATTTATCCGTTACGCGTGGTAGCACTAAACAATTGACTTTAATTTCAAATTCATTAACACAAGACCTCAAAAGTAAATTTGCTTGTTTATCTATGTTAGTCAAAAGTTGCCCAATTCCTTTTATTTGATAATTAATTTGAGATTGTTTTAAATTTAATCTTTCACATACATTTTTTGAAACAAAATTACTTTGGGAACCACTATCTAGTAGCGCACGCACAACAATTGAATTGTTATCGTTGATAACCTGAATCATAACAGTCGATAACAAAACTTGACATTTCTTAGTCGGTTGTACCACCAAGGAGGTACTTATTTTATTATCAATAATTTTAGAACTTGAACTTAAAGCGACTGCTCGTGTTGCGTCCTTGCTTTCAATCGTAATTGTATCGACATTATCACTATTGTCACTTTTAGTTGGCGCGGAAACATTTTGATCACTAGAATTACAAGTGTATCGGTTCATATGTAATAACAAATTATGTGGCCGTTTGCATTTAAAACACCTTTGTCTTTTACAATTCCAATATGAATGTGAACCTCGTAAACAATTTAAGCATAAATTTAATTTTTTTGCTGAAGCTATACGCTCTTCAACCTTGAGCTTTAGAAATTCTTCACATTTAAATATGACGTGGGCCCTTTACAATAAGCACATGCAAAATTTGAATGTTCTGAACCTGAACTTGTAGTCACAAAACTTACGCTTTGACGTTTGCCAATTTTATTGCGACTGTGTTTTAAACAATTTTCATTTTGGATCCCAGAGATTTCTAATTTCTCTAAAACCTCACATTTTAATTTAAGGAACTCATTTAAATCTTTCATGGTAGGCAAATTACCACGATACTTTTCAGATTCCCAATCGCGACGTGTGGTTGCATCAAATTTGTTACTCATTATGTATATTATTAAACTATCCCAACTATCAGTATTTTCTCCTAAACTCTTTAAACATCTTAAATTTTTTAATACTGAATCATAAAGATTTCGAAGATCTGAATAAGACTCTTTCATTAAATTCGGGTGTTCAAAAATTTCTCTAATATGATTATAAATAATTAATTTTTTATTTTCAAAACGTTCAACTAAAAATTTCCAAGCGTCTTTATAATTATTTTCGGACACATCTAATGATTTTATTATATCAAGTACCTCTTTGTCTAAAGATGATCTGAGATAATAAAACTTTTGAACATCGCTTAACGACTTATCGCTATCAACTAAAGTTACAAAGACCTCTTTAAATTCCAACCAATTACTATATTGACCATTAAAAGTTGGCAGTTTAATAGCAGGTAACTTAACTAATGAATGATTGGAAGCAGTGTTGTTAGGGTGATTACTTGAACTAGGTGCACTAGTCTCCCTACCCGCGACCGAGTCATTATTTGCGTTAACATTTTTATTAAATTTATTACATATCGCCTGCATATCACCAATGACAGAGAAATATAAACTTTCAAATTCATCGCGTACCTTATCATCCGGCCGCACTTCGGAACCATCCTCACATACAGCCAATTCAATTTCAAATTGTATATCATTAAATTCTTCCCACATTGGATTTATTTTGTCTAATCTAATTTGTAATTGACTGATTAAAGCTTCATTAAGCTCGCCCTCTCTTAATGAATCACAAAATTGTTTACATCTTTGCAATTTTTGTTTAATATTACTTCTTTTCGAGCGTAATTTAGCCAGTTCAGCCATTATTTTGACACAAATTGAAGACAATTAAAGTAGTAAGGAAATAAAGGTAAAGACTTACTGTTTTTGGAAAAATGGAACCCTTATTTTATTTATATAGTGATGCACCTCAAAACCATATTTTCTTCATTATACTTTCATAACGCCTATAGACCCCTAATTTCTTGAAAATTAACTTCCGACTTCGATGGACCAATGTTGGGGTTTCTTCTCGGCGTTTATTAATTTTGTAGAGCTCTAATAAAAATGCGTGTGCTTCAACTTAATAACATTTATTATCTACTGAAAATTCCCCAAAACTTCAAAATAAATTTAGGCGGTGTTGTCGCATTTATAAATTATTGGACAAATGGTTTAACTGGTTACAATACAAAAGTTTCTAGAGTATCTCTGAAAGATTTCTCAAGAAGAGAATTTTCGTTCAAATTTAACAAAATAGAGTAACTTTTTATGCACGACGAGACCTCAATATAATATTAACGAATATACAACTCTAACTGAATATACTGACAAACACAAACCGATTCGTACGATGAACCATATTATGCTAGTGGTATATAATATCTCATATCATACAAAAAAAAACGATTACAGCCTGAACCTGTGTTTAGTGTCAATGGATCGTGACATGGTTCCATTAC
The DNA here is from genome assembly GCA_030710515.1 of Abscondita cerata. NCBI lineage: Eukaryota > Metazoa > Arthropoda > Insecta > Coleoptera > Lampyridae > Abscondita > Abscondita cerata. The sequence goes on along the minus strand of JALBCR010002660.1, from coordinate 95,175 downwards.
AATGAATACGCATGGTATTAAACGATTTTCTAAGAAGTCAACCTTCGCTATTACGAATTGGACTTCAAATTCAGTTTTAGAATCTATAGGACAACTAAGATGGAATTTTCAAAAAACTAATTGGATTCTATTGGATTCTATTCTTAGATGACTACCACCGGTTTCTGATAATTATTTTAGGCTTGTAGGTGCTGTTAAATGTGCCACAAAAAAGTCATTTCCACGTGATTTTTGAAAGGAATTGTGCCATGTTGGTCGAATGAAACAAATAGATTTTACAAATTATATCTAGAAGATCCAAATAAAGAAACTGGGGATGCTGTACTGTCATCTTTAAATAATGGAAAAAAAGTGAAATGGAATTACTTAATACAAAATAATCGGTGCGCTTTTAAATAAATTATGTTCTACAAGTCAAGCTTGTAAAATAAATGCAAAAATTTCTCTAAATTCTATTGCTTCTCGGTTGGTTAATGTCTCAAACTCAATAAAAGTGGAGAAATCGATAATCGCAAAGATGAAAAAGTATCTACGAAAGAAAACAAAATCTACGCCTATCTTAGAAGAGATATCCAGACTTTTTAGTATAGAAGAGCTAGAACATGGATTAAAAAACACAAAATCAAAGAAAGCAGCCGGGTTTGATGGAATACATGAAGAATTTCCTGAAAAATTTGGGAAATTATTCTTTGAATAACTACTTATTTTTCTCAGTGATATTTATAATAGACGTAAGTTACCAACAAATTTAAAGAAATATAAAGTCGTTGCAATTTTAAAGAAAAGTAAATCTTTTACAGACCCTACTCCTTATCGTCCAATAAGTTTGTTAAGTGTAATTTATATGGTTTTGGAAAGATTGATTTTTCAACGAATTAATACATTAATTGAAGAGAAATTACCAATTGAACAAGCAGGATTTTGATCCCGTAGAAGTTGTTGTGATGAAGTAATGGCATATCAAAGCTGCATTTCATAAGAAACTCAAAACTGGAGTTGTCTTTTTGGACTTAACTGCTACATACGATACTGTGTGGATAGAATGTGTACTAAATTCTTTAACGTTATTCTTTTTTGTAAAATTATTTCTTAATAGGGTGTTTAGAGCTTTGTTGAAGAAAAAAGCAGTAAATTTTGATTTATAAATAATAGTCTTCCACAGGGATCTGTTCTTGCAGCTATTTTCTTTAATGTATATATTTCTGATCTTCTTTCTTTACAATGTCGAAAATTCGTCTACGCCGATAATATGACAATTTCATTTCAACATTCGGATTTTTCGAAACTGAAAGAAAGCTATGTAATGATTTGCGTATTATGTAAAATTATTTTAAAAATGGTAATTATGCCCCAATTTTAAAAAGACAGTGGTTTCTTGTTTTCATTTAAGTAATAGAGAAAAAGTAGAAAACTTAATGTTATCAAATTTAATTTAATTTATTATTATCCAAACGGAATACATCCTTTTCAAACAGAATGAAATAAAAATAAAAATTGTAAGGTAACAATAAGTCATTTTTCTAACTACGCTAATACACTAGGTATACAACTATACATAAAAATACATCCATTTCAAAACAAAATGAAATAACATTTGCAAGGTACCAATAATTAATATTATTTTCTTACTACGCTAATAAACTATACCACTAGAGGAGAAAATGAACTACAGATTTTGCTCTGCTACGAAAAACGTTAATATTTGGGTAAAACAGATCAGATTGGGGATCAGATTGTAAAACATTGACATAACGCATCATTCGTACTAGAGGAGAGTAATAGGCACACCAAGTATTAAAATGACCTATTCTGAACAAAACATTGTTTCTTGTATTACAATGATAACTTGAGTTCCAAAAATCAAGTGATTCTACAAGAGTAGAACATCTTATCTGCCCATGAACCAACTTGTATATAAAAAGCAAATCGGCCATTATACGGCTATTTTCTAGTGTAGACATGTTCAAATGCATTAAAATATTGTTAGTGTTGAATGCTGGTAACCCTAACTTAAAAGATATTGCTTTTAAAAATCTATTTTGAATTTTTTCAAAATCGACGATCTGATACTTAATGTAAGGGGACCATATTTGAGAACAGTACTCTAAGGTAGAACGAACTAATGAGCAAAATAGAATTTTTACACACTTGAAAGATAAATCTTTACCAATTCTCAATATAAACCCCAACATTTTCCAGGCATGGTTCACGATGTTACAAATGTGTGCGCAAAAACTTAAATTTATTTACAATCTAATATTTTTGGAATGATTGATTGTAGAGAAATGCCTCTATAATTTTTAATATCACGCCTGTCTCCTGATTTAAAAATTGGGGATAGATAGCTTAATTTCCATTTATCAGGAAAACAGTGATCTTGTATGGAACGGGTAAAGATTATGGTAAGAGGTATAATAACAGAATAAATACATTTTTTTAATACTACACTAGGGATATTATCAGGACCATGTGTGAAGGAGGTACGTAAATCGTTAATTGCTTCAAAACCATTGCCCTATTTATTAGAAATTTATAATTGGGATCAACCTTTTCGTAACCAACGGTTCCAGATTTTGAAGTCTAGTTACAGATGTTGTAATTATAGACAGACGAGAAATAATCGGCAAATAAATTAACAGTATCATTTAAATTGTTACTACGGTTGTTGGACAAAAACATTTCTATAGGCAAGCCTTTAGTTTCTTTTCGGTCATTTACAAATCGCCAAAAGTTATTTATGTTAGTAGCAATCTTTACTTCAATACCGTTTAAATATTCCCTATAAAGTATGGCACTAAGAGATTTACATTCGTGTCGCAGATTATAAAAAGTTAGGTAATCATTGTACCCATTAGTACTCTTAAATTTAGCATGCGCACACTTTTTCTGTCTGGTTAAACTTATTAAGGACTTGTTAAACCATATAGGGTACTTAGATCGGATAAATGTTCTTTTAGGAACAAAAATTCAAACAGTTGATACATAATGGAATAAAATTCATCAACAAGATCATTAATATTTACAAATACCGAGGAAAGAAATTGCCAATCAATAGAGGCGAGAACGAAATTAATTTCCTCAAACTTTGCATCATGAAAAAATATTTAGTTATAGAACTAGGTACAGTTACGATTTTTTCTACCTTTACATTGATAGCATACGCAGAATGATGAGCACTATTAGGGAATAGTGGATCTAAACTATAAGACACATCAGCCGTAATATCACAAAACACTAGATCTAGAAACACACCACGTATATTAGGCAAATTATTTCTTTGAGATAAATTTAAAAAACCAAATGAATTCTGAAGAATCGCAGCTCCTGGACTAGCTTCATAATTAGCCATGACTCCCATATTGTCATGTGACCATTGATCATTGGGAAGATTGTAGTCACCACATATTATTAATTTATTGGAGGAATGATTATCACATAAGTCTTCAACAGCTCGACAATGGGATTCATACACTTCTGAAGAACTGTTCGGAGAAATATAAACAGCCCCTATAAGCACAACCTCCTTGATGAATTTAACCTTTAAGAAAAGATGTTCCACGTTTGTTGTAGCGTTCAAGACCAAAGCACTAATAGTTTTGTTCACCGCTATCAATACGCCACCGCCACGTTTTTCGTGCTTGTTGCTTCAGATCTGTCACAGCGATATATATTATAATTAACCAGAGTAAATTTGCAATCCTTAAGGCATCGAGCCATGTTTCAACGATGATTATTACGTCATAACTACAAGAAGATACTACTATACAAAAATCACGAATTTTACTCTTGATACCCCCAGCATTGTGATAATAAATGTTTAGTTTTTGATTTTTGAGAGTGAGAGTTAATTGCTAGAGTTTTCACAATTTTAGGAATACCACGAATATAACGAATTGTCAACTGCTCTTCACCTTTACTTCTTCGGTTTTCCAGTTCCTTACGCAACTTATTAAGATATAATCGCTGGTTTAAAGTAGAATCAGATTTAATTGTAACGTTACTATTGCTTCGCTGAGAGCGATGTGCTTTAATTAGTTGGAGAGCAGACTCTTTGTTTGAAAATGAGATTTTCAGAGGCCTATTTTTGTCTGTTGATTTACCGACACGAAAGGCTTGTATGGGAGAAAAATCTAGGTTTAAGGATTTAATTATATCACTGCAAAATGTTAAATCAGCTTTTTTCTTGCTTGAGGGAATCAAAAGATTGTTCTGTTAAGTTATATATAATGACATTCTTGGCACATCTCGATCTTTCATCAATTGTACATTTCCTCAACGTTAGATATTTTTGTTTCCTTTAACTCATTTAATTCAAGCTTTAGATTTTTACATTCCGATTCAAGTGAGTCGATTCTCTTATGTAGATTGGAAATTTCATTATTAAAGGACGAAATGAACTCCTCTCTCAATAAGGATAATTGAGTAGTGATAGATTTGCGAATTGTTTTTTTAATTAGTGACTCAATATGAGAGCTGGTGGGTATATCTGGGTTTTCTGGACTATCATCTCCCGGGATATCACATTCTGAGCATACCCATCGGTCCCCATCGGTCTTTTTGCTTCACCCAAATAATATTGAATTCGATCAATGTTATCTTTAATAATACCAAGTTAAACCATAATTTTAACCCAGTTTCTCTAGGAATAACTTTATATACGTTTTTAATTTACAAAAATCATGAAAAAAAATTAAAACAAGAAAAAATTTAATTAAAAAATTAGCTAGAACAACTGAATTGCACTATGCGCATAATTAGTGGAACCATTAAATCAACTCCTCTCGATTGGTTTCTAGTTCTTTGTAATATCACTCTATCGAACATTCAATGAAAAGCTACGTTAAAACAAGATTGAGATAAAACTTAACAAAAACTTACCAATTTGGAATGATATTGAGAAATCTCCAGATAAAAGTCCTTTGAGGTTGTAAGACTACTTTAGTACGGCTTTTTCTGATATTAAAGAGTGGAAAAAATTATGGTCTAAAGTTGATGTTTTCAATAAACATCTTATTGATCATTCCACAATAGAAGTCCCAGGCTTTGACCAAAAAAGAAAAATTTGGTCAAAAGTAAAACGCATAAGATTATGCCATTCAAAATGCAACTCTGTGTTGTTTAAATAGGGTGCGATTTCTAATCTAAATTGTGACTGTGGAAACGAACCAGAGGGCGGAGACCGCTGGACATATTGCGGAGGATTGTCTTTTAACAACGTTTAAAGTAGGGTTTGTAAACATTCACAATTTAACAAACGAAGCTGTATTATGGCTTATTCTTTGTTCTGATTATCTGTTTTTTCATTATTTTGTGTGCTATTTTTTTAACCCACTATTTTTTTCGTCATTGTCGTGACTGGCGCTTGAACCGGTCCATTATATGTCGTCATGTAATGGCAATAGCACTTAATCAATATTAATAAGCAACTTTGTCGGCAGGTATGTAAAAGCAGTTACATAAGTCGATCTTTTAATAATTGTAAGCCAACGGTTAGCAAAAATTAAAATCTCCAATCGCCTGCTCTAAGGTGTCGCAAAACTTATAGTTAATCAATATTATTACATATAAATACTAAGATAGGTAAGGGTTGGCATGTTTAGGTTTTCAGTGGTTTTCCTAAACCTTGAAGAAAATGCTTTTCCAGGACGAACCAATCTACAATTACACACGGTTTCATCAGCACACTATACATGTTTATACTGATCTTCTGGGACCCCATACATAATACTTACATCACAATACAATAATGAAATTGTGCCATACGAATAAATAAATAATCATACGAAATTTAATATTCAATCAGTTTTCTGATGGAAGCTGCTACGATAATATTTGTAGATTCCGTAGAAATCATGTGAAATAGTTATAATCTTGACAGTGCAAAAAGTAACGAATATTCTGCAAGTATTACAGATGCACGACAGCAAAGCTTGAGTTCATTAAAGGTACGGTTTGGGCGTTCGTTGGTCGCTGACAACAGCAAAACACTGACTGTGATGTTGGCTTAGCAACGCTATTCGCTTTGCACGCCCAAACTTGCAAATGCAACCACGAACTGCGTCCGGTTGCGCCTAGACTGCTTGATCAGTCTGAGCGCGCGGTCGAACTTCGATACAAAAGGTACAATGGTAGCAAAATTTTCTTCAATTGAAGACGATGTGTTAATTAATTGTGTTCGAGATTTCTAAGCATTGTATGATGCTCAACGTGTAGACTATAACGATCGGCAGGTCAAAGACAACATTTGGATGGTGATCACCAGAATAGTGGAAATCGATCTCTCGTCTTCAAGGAAGTGTGCTATTAGAACCGTTTCTAATAGTCTTCTTCTTCTTCATCTAATAATGCGAAACATAATCCATTTTTACGACAAATACCTAGCTCTCTCGTCATTCACAAGCAGCGCCACGAAACCGTAGGCTACGCTACCGTCGGCACCGTTGACGACGTCCGAAAGAACCCAAAACCGAACCGTATACTTACCTTAAGGTACGTACACAAACGCAGATATGATTCGTAACTCTATTTTTAGACAACCGTAAAGATTAAAATTTGTACAGACCAAAAATTTATCAAAGTCGGTCGTTTATACCAGCCAATGCCAGAGTATTTTAGTATATAAAAGTTGTAATCTTGGTATCAAGAGCAGCATGTTTAAAGTAACCCATTTAGCACCTAAAATGTAAGTAAGATTCCAATTGTTTGCCATTTATATTAGTTTTCGTTTTAAAGTGTCAGACATACTTCCTTATTTAACCACCTCAGGTGGTGTACCGTTGCCAGGCGAATCTAAGAATGTACAACTTTGCGTATTTGCCTTAACAGGTCAAATAGTGAGGAATTTTTAACTTTTTGAAATGGGTAACGGTTTCAATATAAATCATTTTTTTAAACGGTCGTCTAAAGTTTACCGGATGTGGTATTCACGACCTTTGTAACACAAAAAAAGAAGAAAACACTCAAGACAGGATTTAAGTTTTGTAGTTGAAAATTTGCTTGTGTTGAAACTATAAGGTATAAGCGTCATCTTCAACCTGAACTACTTTAATGTCAGTTGTTTGAGGCGTTTTGATAGAAGAACAACAAAATTATTTTATTCAGTCGTTTGATTAAGAGTAATACACTGTTTGCGGAATAGTAGTCAGTATTGAATCTTAAATTACAGCTTCTGCCGCCTTTTTAACAGTTTTTCTGGAATGTTCTGCATCTTTAGTAGTCGATGAACCATAGCCATCAAGCACCACGGTGGCTCTCTTGCCAAAATCAGATTCATCCTACTTCAGGTAATGTTCAGAAATATGGAAGTAGGTGGGGCATGACCTAACCACTTGTTGAATAAGAAAACTTCTGTTGTTGGTGAAGGCAGGATTTGAAGGCAAAGTTTTTTCACAGGATAAAAACCGTTCCAACGCTCTAATGAAACTTTTGCCAGCACTCATAAAGTTCCATGTATTGCACAAAAGTTTTAAAAAAACTATGCAGGCATATTATTCACTTATCAAACTATCACATTTTCTTGTATTTTGCGACCGACATCAGTCCTGTTGCTGGTTTCATAGCGCAATTAATAGTCATATCCAACCAAACGCCGCACTAGAATCAGATCATTGAATGGTAAAAAATTATTATTATTATTTTATGTTTAATACTACGCAAGTCATGATTTGAGTAAATGAATTAATTTCACGGTCTAAGTGCGTTGAAACGGTTAAAATTGTAATCGAAGTTTATACTTACATTGTTATTGTTAACACTACTAAATCAAATAAAAACACATTTTAGGTATTTTTGCAATTAAACTGCAATTTGACATTGGGTATTAGTTAATTTGAGAAACAAATAAACTCACTTTCAATTTGGTTCAAAAGATATGACCCAAAAATAAAAAAATTAAAATGATGACGGCTTTTTCTAGACGTTGACGTATCCTCAACTCTTGAAAATTTATTACGAACATTGTTTTTAATTTTAAAAAATGTTCTGCTTGTTACCAAATTTGTCAGTGTCAGGGGTCAATTTACACTAACCTAAAATGTCAATTGACTCACGCCATTTTTCGTTGAGCTATTCTACGGTACCAACCGCTAGTGTTGCCACGTGCTATCGTAACACGACAGAAAGTGAATTTGCATTAAAGCAACTTTGTCAACAGATGTGTACATAAGTCGATTCTTTATTATTACACCTAACTTAGGTTTGGCAAAAATAACAATTTCGAATCGATTGCTGTAAATTCGTTCATTGTACAATAGCAAACAAACACCGAGAATTACTCGATAGCTGTTTTGACCTATTTAACTCGTCTGGAAATTAATTTGCATTAAAGCAATTTTGTCGACAGATCTGTAAGCAGTTACATAAGTCGATTATTGGATTATTACAGCCAACTGAACGTTCGCAAAAATAACATTCTTGAATCGCCTGTTGTAAATTCGCAAAAGATTGTACAATAGCAAACAAACATCGAAAATCACTCGAGGGCTGTTTCGACCTTTTGAGCCTCTCCAGGGTTGCAAAAACTTGAGTGTAAGTCCACTATTGCATAAATGCACGGTTGCCAACTTGTTATCCACAGAAGGGCACACCATATGCAACAAATAAGTGTTGCAACATCTGTCAGTGTTGACTCGTACTATCGTAACACATCCGAAAATTAATGTGCATTAACGCAACTTTGTCGACAGATATGTAAGCAGTTACATAAGTCGATTTCATTATTACTATAGTCAAGTGTAAGTGTAATAAGTTGACAACCGCGCATTTGTACAACAGTAAACTTACACTTGAGTTCTCTCACTCCTGAAGAGTCCCAAAAGGACGAAACGGCTGTCAAGTGATTTTCGGTTTTTGTTTGCTATTGTACAATTTTTTGAGAATTTACAGTAGGCAATTTGATATTGTTAATTTTGCCAACGCTTAGTCGGCTATAATAATCGAAGAACCGACTTATGCAACTAGACAACCCACAAGGCACATTTTACTTTTTTATAAATTTTACCTTAACGCACTTCTAGGTAACTACTTGAACAGGGTTTCTATAAATGATTATCTCATCAAGTTGGCAATTAAATGAACAAAATTAACGATAAACAACACACAATTACCAACAGGAATAATAATTAAAACAGAACGATGAAATAAGTGAAAGGCAAAATAAACTCCTATGTGAGAGATAAATGGCAATTATTCACATACAATATTTTTTTTATGATATTGTGTAATTATTAAATAAACGTCCAATAATTGCAAAAATAATTAACAAAACATATTTATGCATGACAATGTAACTGATATATTCATATATTGACATATTTTAACAAAATTTTTAATTCCACAACAGAAAATTTGCAACCTCCATGTCGTTTAATTGTAATAATATGCTTATCAGTATTGGTTAAATTAAATAAATCTAATAGATTAGTGGGTACATTTTTAATGTTGGTAATTTACAAAAAAATTGTTGAAGGATTATATTATAAGTTCGCAGAATGTCTTTGGAAGTTTAGCCTTCTTATTAGTTACAATAGGTCTTCATCCTGAAGAATTATAAAAGAGTTCTTTCTAAATTTTCTAAGATTATCTTCCATTATTCAGGAACACTAAGAAAAAGTTTATACACTAAACTTGCATTATTTTAAATGACACTCTGTATATGTTGGTTGCATATTTGAATTTACCTTAAAAAAGATAGTCAATACGACATGAACTGTGAACCTGTACCAATTGATGAGTATTTTATATTAAAATTGTCAGACTTGTTCAACTATCTGAAAGTTTGTCTGTTTTATTTACAATGGCCTACCTGTGTACTACACATAAATATTTTAGAAACTCTATAAATTTATTAGAAGAAAAACCGTCAAAAAAATGTTTTGTTTGTTTGAATGATTACTTTGTGACCTTATTAGGGTTTAAACGTAACAAACATGTAAGAAAACGTGAAACACTCTGTATAAAAAATGACGTAACCTAACATAACGATAAAATGAAATTTAACGATTAACCTACTTAAAAAAAAACAGAAACTAAGAAGAAACTAAACTACTAAACACTACAACAAATGTTCAAAATGACCACCATTTTTGTTCAATGCATTTCTCCGCTTTTTTTATAATATTTTGCCAGACTTCTAATAACTTCTGGGTTATTTTGAAGTTTTCTAATACATGCTTCTTCAAGTCTTTCATACAATTGCTCTCCGCTGTTTATCTCTACTGCATAAACTTTAGATTTGGCATATCCCTAAACGTGGTAATCGACAGGGTTAAAATTAGCTGCCTTTAGAGATCATTCATTAGGACCTCCGTCTACTTATCTAATTATCTGCTACCCGTTGTTGTAGTGTTTAGTAATTTAGTTTCATTCTAGTTTCTATTTTTTTATAAGTAGGTTAATTGTTCAATTTCATTTTATTGTTACGTTAATAGGTTACGTCATTTTTTATACAGGGTGTTTCATGTTTGTTACGTTTAATCCCTAATACGGACCTGCAATAATGTCATTCGTAGTAAGCTAAAATACAATAATTAACGCTTATCTCACAATATTTAGAGTTTAGGATGAGATAATTGTCATTAAAATAAAATAAAATGTAAATAATCCCATGAATTTTATTTTGACTTCCGAAAATTTTAATAAATAAACAATTTCAATATTAAATGAAAGAAGTGAACTATTTTGGCCAAACTCCGAAGACACGTCCTTAGATTTAGTTTTTTGCGCTCTTTTCGAATATGGAACTAAACATTTTAAATTCGATAAAACAGGGTGTGTTTTGGGGCTGACCAAATTTGCAAATATTTTCTGAAAACGGGCCTGGATTTTCTTTTTCATAAATATCTTAATGAATTGATCATATTATCAAAAATTTTCAGCCCATATATTTAAAAAAATATACAGGGCGGATAATAAGTTAGAAAGCGTTAAAGAAATGGACCAAATACATAAAATACTCTGACATCTCGTGTATAAAGAACAGGTACAAATAGTATAAACTAAGAAATTCCAACAGTTAACTGTAACGACAGTAAATGTTTATGTGCATTATCGTTATCAAACGCGATAACTTTAAATGCTTAACACTCGTGTCGATAATAAGCCAAGTATTTCTGTATAGTAGCATATACGCAACAAAAGAACACCTGATACCCATTTCGCTCTTAATATGAGCTCATCAGAAGTGTATACTCACGTGCAATATACAAATGTACAAAAAGGATAATGCACATAAACATTCACTGTCGTTACAGTTAACTGTTAGCATTTCTTAGGTTATAAAATATTCTGTATTCCGGTTATAAAAAGCGCTAGATTAAACATGTACGGGTATTTTCGAATTACCTAGATACCCTCTACCTGCAATTAACGTATGCCCGTTTCCCAATAAAACACTGTGTGGTATTGATCGAATACTTACTAGCACAACTTGATTCTTGATGATCCATGATTCACTATTGAATCGACTGATTCGTGATGAACTAATTAGGTTGTGTTACGGGATGCAATTTATTTATACGTAGTTAAGAAGGTCGGTGCTGAATCAACAAGGTTATTGCCATTATGCGCTTCTTCATTGTTAGTACATTACAATTTGTGCTAATAAAATTGCTGAAATTGTGTTTTATTTGCATTTCTTATACATTCTTTGGAAATTGTATTTTCTTATGTTATAGGGTGACAACCCCATAACAAAAGGAAACAACGAATATACAAACTAATTAAATTACAAAATAAGAAACTGGCATAGGTATGATTTTATTATTTATTTTATACATAATTAATTTTTAACAGAATTAGTATGTAGATTGTCTCTAAATGTTGCGATTTATTATAAAATTCAATTATTTTTACACCAATTTATGAATGGACCAAAGTACTCGCTCAAAAATTCGTTGACTACATTACTTTTGCATTTGATCTGCACCGCTTCTTCAAGACATATTTTTAACTTAGGTAGCCCCCTATAAATAAATTGTGTACATTTATATAACACAAAAACATTTTTTATTACCCGCACAAAAACGATTGCGATAAAACAAACTCCTTTTGGTCTTCCTTTTGAAGATAGTATGGAAACATTTGACTATTAGATCAGATAAAGTTCCATTTGCATAACATTCCACGTCATCAAGAATTTTTGGTTATTCAGAAATTGTACTTTGTCTATAGAGCACATATGTGTGTCGATTTCTTGAAAGGAAGATATTAAAAATTTGAAATATATTGCTCTTCTGAACTTAAACACTCCACGTAATATGATACAATAATTTCTGCGCATTTTTTTCCAAATTTTTTTTCACAATAGAATCTGTAATAATCTTCACCAGTTTTTAATTCATGATTCAATTCTGCACATTGATATACGTTCATATATTGTATCTATTTGTGTTAAATAATAGCCATTAACATCTTATCAATAAAATCGTTATATTACCTTTCGAGATAAGGTTTTAACCATTGATTTACATTTTTCTTTAATGTAGTGGGCAATGTACGGAGAATCTTCAGATGCATTGATGCTATTTAAAGCAATCCCTAGAACAACTGATACATGTTGCAGTAATACCCATTTAACAGAATGCTTTAAAAAAAAATTTGAGCATTGGGACTAGTGCTATGAGTCAGAATTGCATACAATTTACATTTAACAAAGTGCAGTTTATCTCACTTTAGCATGAGAATTTTAATTGCACTGTCACTGCAAATAACTGTGATTTATAGCTAATTGATAAATTGTGTAAAAATTGATTGAATGGAGAGCGATTAAAACGGAATATAATAACAATAATAATAATATGTATATTTTTTCAACAAGTTATACACCTAATTACAGAAAAAATGATTATAAATCAAAAAATACGAATACATAGATTTAAAAAATAAAATATTCAAATTACAAAAATTAAATAAAAAAATTATTTTAATATAAATATATATAATTTATTTGCAGCAAAGAAATCAATTTTTTTTTAAATTAAATTTCATGGGCAAAAAGATCAATTTATACGTTTCGTCATTAATTACGAAAAGTTATCTACGTTTTATTCCATTTTTATACATTTTTTCAAAATTACGTTTGTAATTCGTAACGAAACATGATTTATGTAATTTTGTTGGAGTAATAATAAAAGTTTTGATCTATGTTAAAATTTTTGAATTAATAACTACAGATTTTTTCGAGAAAACTATGTTATAATTTTGTACTTCTACATTGGATTCATTGTGCTGATTGGATTTAACACAATTCTGTGACTGTATTATGTTAAATTGGTTATATACAAATTAAATGATTTCTAAAAATTATATTATTAATAAACACTTACCTATCAAAATAACTAAAACGTATGTACGCATTTGTCACACCTTTTGTATGTATTTGTTTAAGAATAAATCTACTACCATTCATGGCAAAATCGGAAACTAATATATAGTATTTTTCCCGTTTTCGGATTAGCGCTTTATATTAGTATACGCAAACTTTTTGTTTTGTATCTCTTTCTACATTGTTGTTGTACTTCAATAATAACAGAAACGTAGGATTAGCGGCGATACATAAGTAAGCGCTAAAATATAATAATAATGGCAAAGTGGCACAAAGAGACGACATTCAATTATGTTGGACGCAAAACTACAACTACTTTCGAGTGCCAGAGATTCTCAAAATTTATTGACAATAAGTATTATATGGTGTCCAGCTTTTAAAATAAGTTTGTTTATTCAATTAACAACAATTCCGATGAAACTTCAATTTATTATTGAATTTATCAGTTTATAAAATTAAATTATCTACGTTCTGTTTTCTTTTAAACACAATAGTGATTGTTGAATAATTTTTTTAAAGGTATTAATTCACTTATGCGAAAACATTGCACTAACATTTCAAAAAATGAATAACTGCAAATCCCCTATTTCTATAATTGAATTCTGTTATCAATGTGATGAATACATTGCCATAAAATATAGATTGATAATATGCGTAGTTCCGTAGAAGTTACATTGCTTTGGTTTCACCGACTCATTCCTTGACTTTTTTAATTAATTGGTGAATCTATAGAACCTATCATTATTGCTGTTACCGGTCAAAATTTTGACTAAAACAACTAATTTCAATATCGTTATACTTTTTTGGGAAAGATATTAATTAGTTACATTCAGTCTCTAAAGAATTTTTGAAAATATTTCTATTTTACTGAATTGTGGTAAAAAATAATCTTAAAATATCATTCCTCTGGCACGTTATATCTGGGGATGTCTACATGTGTATGCAGATTAAAAAAGGAAAATATTAATATTTTTCATTTGTTACTTTTTGTTTTGTTTAAAAAACTCTAAATATCAGTAAAAGCAAAATTCAAAATATTTTACTTTTAAACCATCTCTGTTACCACCTTTTGCAGTCATTACTTTAGTTTGCTAGAAATATCTAAAATTTATTATCATATATGTAGTTAGTCTGTCAACTCTGTCAGTTATTCTTTTTCGAACATATTTCTGGGACTGGGTCAGTAAACCAATATTTTCGAACCGAAACAACACGTGTTTTTTTGATTGTTTTAAATTTGTTAATGTCACACACAGACGGACCATTCCTCTTGTAAGTGTAAGTGGCTTATTTATTTTTTATTGCAATGATTGTTTAATTTAAATACAAAATTATGATTTTCTGTATCTGTGAACCATTTTGTAGGTTAGGGTTTATTATATTTTCTTCACTAAAAGAAATAAACAAACAAAACGTCATTTCTCTGGCTGGTTGAGATCCAGAGGACTGATGACCAACCCAGAAGAATGTCTGGTTCTAAGTTTTTTAAATTTTTTAGGTAAGAATGGCATTCTCGCAAGAAGAGAAATTAAAGCGTAAACAAAAGAAGACATGAAAGGGAGAAGAGACCCAGAAGGGAGAGAAAAACTAAAGATGAAAGAGAAACGGCAGTATTTAAAAAAAATGGTGCAATCGATTAGTGAAAAGAGTAAACGAGGTCAGCGAATGAAAAGAAAACAGTGAGTTATAAGTTCTGCAAAATACCAAGAAAAGCAAAGAATCAATAAACAAGCTGATAATCCGAATATCCCTACGCCTCTCCTGTCGAAAATTAAATCAATCAAGTCAAAACGTCCAAAGTCACTTCAGGAAGATGAAGGGCTGCACGAAATAGAAAAGTCAGAAATTGCAAATCCAAAGAAAAAGACGAAATTATTTTAAAACTAAAAAGAAAGCATGAAGTTTATAAAACGAAATATCATAGGCTTAAAATCAAGAATAAAACCAAAATTACCACATCAATAGAGGACATTTCACCGGGTGCAAGAGTAACTAAAATTTTAAAAGATGCAGATCATAGGACAGTCAAAAAACGTCTCTTGTTTGGGGAAGTCATTTCTGATCAACTTAAAGATAACTACAGAAGCCTTAATAGTAACAAAGAGAAACTGCAGTTTAAAAATGTATTAACAGGAAAAGTTGTTAGAAAGTATCGTGTTACAAATGACATAAGGAAAATTGTAAAAGGCGGCCGACTACAGATACCCAAGAGCAATCTTTACAATAAAGAATTTTTGGAGAATTGCAAAAAAAGAAACGCAATTCGGAAATTTCAGAAATCAGATTTAAACAGTAAGTTTTGCTCTGGAAAAAACACTACTGTTCAAAAAATGGACAAATAAAACAAAAAGCGATTCCTTACAAAATTTATAGAAAATTTTCATTCAGATACCAATGTTACCTACTCATTTTGGTGTAACTCCATTTCATTAACTTCACTTCGGAAGTTCAAGAAAACAAATATATATGCATACTGTTGTGATATATACAAAACAAAGTGAGGTAAAACAAGAATAAAAGAAATGAGTAAAGAAAAATGTTTCGCTACTAACTTTTAGAGGAACAATGAGAGTACACCAAATAAAAAAGGAAGACTGTAAAAGAAATAGCATCAAATTAAGCTTTTACGAACTTAGCACTTTTCTAAACAAAAATACAAAATTCACTATTGGTTTCTTTGAATTCGACAAAGTATTTATAAACTAGTGACTAACTAGTGACACGTCTAGTTGCAGACACTAGCAACGGAAACGTCGGATAAAAAGATACTTTAATGTCTTTAAATTAGAATTCTTCGGCACACTCTTCAGTGAGGGCCTAACATCCGTTAGGAAACTACCTTGTATTATTTTTCTTTTTTTAAGTAGGTGTATATTATAGTTGCTGTTTTAGTTAGGTACTTATATGACTAAGTTGCATTTTTTTTGTCTTTCTGAATAAAATAATTATTCCTCTGCTCGCCTCGTCATTCCTTTGGAAACAGTTTCAACAAAAACAGTGCAAATTTGCTAAAGAAACAACTAAGCTGTTCGATCTTAAGCTTCGCAGGGTCGGTTTTGAATAGACGGTCATATCTGGATATTTAAAAAATAAAAGTTGAACAAAAAAACTATTTTTAAATTAGTGTGATAAAAATGATAGTTTTTGTATAATTACCCTAACACGTTATGACAATGGTTACACATCTCTTAATTTTATACCTACATTAGAAGTTCCTTAAGGTACAAATCTAGGAACTCTCTTATTCGTCATCTTTATAAATGATTTACCTAACTCGTTACTTTTCATATATTATCGCAAAATATTTGCTTTCGTCAAAGATAACAACTATTGCTTAATCTTCTTAGAAAAATCACGATCAATCTTAAACAATATATTGAAAGTATAATAAAAACTAAAAAAGTACTTGAAGTCTTGGCCAATACTTTTATGTTAAATTATCACGATCGCTTAGTTTTGAAAACGTTGATTTTGCACTTATTAAATTGATTTGTAATAAATTAAGCTAAACATAAACAAATGTAAAGTTATCTCCAAAAGGTGTCAGATCGGTGCGGCAGTTACATAAGTTTTTACCTCGGATTGGTTATGAAATGTGAAGAAGTTAACCATGTGTGGCCCAGCTTTAGCCTGTGTAATGCCGCTTTAACTCTGCGCGATTGAATTTTGTAAAAGTTCGCCATCTAAGTAGGACACCCCGTTTTATTCGCCTTAAATGAGTTCCACTCTTTTCCCATTTGTTTTGCCATAATAATTCTATTGTTTTCCTGCAATCAATTGGACGTTATTATATAATTACCAGTACCCTTAAGTTCTCTATATCTCCGTGTTTTCATTCTTTTAATGTCTACTATCCCTTGTTGCTTTGACGGATTGGTTATTAATTTGATGTGGCTCAGCTTCAACCTACACAATTCCATCTTGGCTTTGAGACTAAATTTTACCAAAGTACGCCATCCAGATAGAGCGCTGCGTTTTATTCTGCTTAAATAAGCTTTCTTCCCATTCATTTTTTACAGTTCTTTTATTGTCTTTCTGCAATCAGTTGGAGTATTAAACGTTATTACATGATTAGGAGTATCCCTAAGTACTTCATCTCTTTGTGCTGTAATTTTTTTAATGTCTACTACACCTTGTTGTTTTGTTTCTTCCATAATTTTTTCTATAGAGCAATTCAGTAGGTCAGGGCAACAGGTAACACTTTTCGAAATATTTAGAGTCTATGCGGTATTACTTCTACTTCCAACTCTACGAACCTTTTAACAGTTATTAAACGTTTCAATGCGCGTTCGACACATCTTCTATTAGTAAGCCACCTTTCATTTTTTTGAAATTTTTACTTTTCCGAGAATTCCAGATACTGTCTTATTTATTAGAAACATGATATGATATGTGGGGTTTTCGGTAAAACCACATCCATGTACATTTTCTCACCAAGGTTATCAACATTGGGTTGACATCCCACATCAAAGACAGATATACTCTCTGATGCATTTTTTCTACACTTTTATTTATATCCATATTTGCATTTTTAAGGCACTGCCAGCTTGCTGGATGTGTGTCTTGAAACAGTCTTGCCGTACCGTCAACTTAATGACGGAAGTATCCAGGTAAGTTAATTTAATACAACAGTGATTTCCTGGCCCATTGAAGAAGTTAGAGCCCAGGGTTTGCTAAGCCCGTACCTGTCTACATGCAGTCCCGTTTAAAGAAATTATTAAGTAAATAAATTTGCAAACACTATGTGAGTGACACGGACACATTGAAAATTTCGTGTGTTAGATGATCCTGCGTTTTGGTTCTTGAATAACAAAAATAGAGAACTAACCGTAAGAAATAGGCCCCATAAACCTCATCATCAGTATTAATTTCTTCAAATAATGCCCCAGCCCAGGAGACAGAATTACTCGAGCCAGGCCTCTGCGCTAAGTTATCAAAAGTACGATCGTTTGGTCGCTAAAAATGATATTTTAGACATTGACCACAGGCGACTTTTTTCTGCCCGCTGACTTTTTTTCCTCCGAATTTTTATGCGTGTATTTTTTCAGGAAGTTTTTTATTCCGCGTTTTTTTTTAAATTTAAAAAAAAATTAATATTAGTAACAACATTTAAATTTGCCATTACAATTGATGAAAAACACCACTTTAAGACGTGATTTAAAAATCGACTCTAAAACCCAATTTATAAAATCAACTTTTATAATGCGATTCGTAAAATCGACGTTAAAAACCGATTTTTAAATCGACTTTAAGAAACGATTACAACAATCGAATTAAAACCCGATTTTAAAAATTAATTGTGAAAGTCTACAATATAAATCGATTATCTGAATGAATAAATGAAGTGGAGTTTAGGTAAACTTACGGGGCTAAACTTTTAAATAAATTCAAATTAACATAAGCTTATAAAGGATTGATTTTGCCGGTCAAAAAGTGGAAAACTGCTTATTTTCGGGTAAAAGTAATGAAGAAAACTGATCAATAGAAAGCTAATTTCATGAACATTAATATTATGCAACACGATGAATATGTTGTGGGACTGAATTCGTAGAAAATTGAGAAGAAACGGGAATCGTTTATGCCAACTTGCAATGATACAAAAAATGCTGCCGTCATTCAAGGTAAAAAGAAATCTGAGAATATACTCCAGTCAATAGAATATATAATAAGTAAATTTTTGACAAATAATAATAGTAGGATACCGCCTACGCCATGTATTGTAAATAGTATAAAGTACCTTGTATTCATGTTTTATACCGAAAATGAATTGTCATTATATAGTTAATTAATATTTAAATGCAAAAAAATAGGAAAAGTAAAATATTTGGGTTTTTTTTTTAAATTCGTTCCACGTCATTTTTGAGATGTAGGATAAATCTTTCAGGAAATAGGAGGTAATGATACGTACTTGTGTGTGCAAACCCTGCAATTGTCGGGCAATTAGTTTATGCACAACTGCGATTTAAAGTAATATATTTAATCGAGGTCTCTGCATTACCATTAACAAGTAATTTTAGTATATTTAATCAGATGTCGCCTATTTTATTTCATTTTCTGTATTCATTTCAATATGTATAATTCTGTAACAAGCTTTTTTAATAATAACGACAGATTTCTCTCTAAATGATTATAATTTTATTAGTTAATTAATACAACAATAATAATATTTACCTAAAGGAAATCGGTTTTAAATGTCATTACTAAGTTCAGATAAAATAAATTAAAAAAAACAATAACTTGTCAAAATTGAAATAATACTAACTTAATCCAACTTGAATAAAAATACAATTAATAACAATTGAATAATAATCTAAAACTAAAAAAATGGTATTATATTTTTACATCTCCCCATGAGAGAGCAATCCGCTATTCGGATTGTTTCTAACTAACAATATCTATTGACTCTCCATAATACGGCAACAATTTACTAGAATGATAATAATTGGCTTCTGACCTACGTCTTCCGCTTTTTACCTCATAAATTGAATTCGATATTCGTTGTACAATGCGATAAGGACCTGAACGAATAGGTTGTAACTTTTGGCGGTTCAATTTATTTCCATTTTCTACATAAACTAAATTATTTACTGCAAATACCATATCCCTTCTTTTCCTATCTATCCTTACTTTATTCCGTTCATGTTGCTTATTGGAATTGTTCAATGCTTGGACACGATCCATTTCTAAATCATGTGAATAACTTCTTTCTTTAGGAACAATTAAACTTTTCTTGCCATACATCAAGTACTCTGGTGCAAATATTGTAACACTATGATCTGTTTTGTTATATTCAGCTGTACATTCATTAGCAATTATAGACCAAGGTTTTTTCGGTTGCTCATATGTTTTGCAACGAATGCGATTCACTAATGTTTGATTCAATCTTTCATTTAACCCATTAGATGTAGAACAATCCACCAATGTAAAAAGCAATGTAACATCATTTTTACTAAGAAATTTTTTAAATTCATAAGAATTAATTTCAGAAGATTGATCGACGAGAAGCACCTTGATCTTATGATTTGCTACAATTGGTTGGAGTAGTTGAATAAAATCTCTTGCTTTTTGACTTGATGATGTAGATATAAAAGCATAACGGAAAAAATTGTCCGCTAGCAAGTGTAAATATTTCTTTCTAGACCTATTCCCAGCAAAACCACCAATCGTGTCCAATGACATAATTTCAAAACATTCTTTTGGCGGTCCTAATTGAGATAATACTCCAATCTCTCTACTTCTTCTAGATTTATTCAGTTTGCATACTACATTTTAAACAATAATCTTTAATCATTGTATCCATGTTACTGAAGTAGTAAAACTCACAAATAAGTGCAGCTAAATGAGAAACTCTAATGTGACTATAGAAGAGATGAATTTTATGAATCAAGGAACGTCCAAATTCTGAAGATACCATGATTCTTTCACGATTTTTAATTTTTTTGTACATTATATCGTTTTTTGAAAACGTGCTTTTTTGGTTGGTAAATTACCAAGATTATTTTTCTGATCTTGTTTAATTTCCTCAATTGTAGTTAAATTTACTACTTGCAAAACGTTATCAGAAATATCAAAACTTTCCACCACCGGATTCCGAGATAGAGTATCCGCTTCATTATTTGTTTTTCCTGGAGCATAACGCATGGTGAAATTGTATTATGACAAATAAAACACTAAATCTCCAAGTTTTTCATCTGTTCGTGCTTTGATTCTTAAATTTCGCAGTGGCTTATGATCTGAAATGACATGAAATTGCAATCCTAACAACCAATGTTGCCAGAATATTAATGCTTCTTTCACTGCTAAACATTCCAGGTACGTCGCTTTTTTTTGCTTGTGCCGTAATTAGCTTCTTTGAGAAATAAGCAACTGGTAATAGTTCTCCACTATTCTGAGTTTGTTTTATAACTGCACCAACACCCATCTTACTTGCATCTGTAAATACAAATGTTGGACACTGCGAATCAAAAATAGCAAGAATTGGACTTTGACATAAGTATTCCTTCATCTCCTTGAATAATGTTTCACACTCTTCTGTCCACACAAAATTTTTTTGTTGCTAGTTAACATATGTAAAGGAGCCAACAATCTAGCACTATTTGGGATATATTTATAATAAAAATTAATTTTACCCAAAAATTGACGAACATTCTTCTTATTCTTTGGACGTGGAAAATTCTTAATTGATATTAAGTTATCATTATGTGGCTGCACTGTGTTGTATCTTATCCTGTGACCTAAATATTTTACATTGTACATAGCAAAATTACATTTTGAAAGTTTAACTTTAAATCCTTCCTGTAATATTACTTGCAGCAAAAGTTCTAAATGTTCAATATGTTTCTCAAATGATTGCGAAAAAATCAAAATATTATCAATATAATTCACGCAAAAAGCATTAAGTCCATTTTGTCTTACAACACTTGCAAGTATTCGTTGGAAAATAGCTGGTGAAATTTTTAACCCAAAAGGTAATCTTTTCCATTAGAAGTGTCATGATTGAGTTACAAATGCTGTCTTGTAACGATCTTTTTTACAAATTGGGACTGACCAAAACGCCGAGTTAATATCCAGCACTGAATACCATGAACAATTCCGGGTCTTTACAATTATATTCTCAATGCGAGGAAAATGTTGTGATTCTGGCACGACAATCTTGTTCAATTCTCTAAAGTCAGTACACAGTATTGAACGTCTTCCATCTTCTTTTTTAAACGCTAAAGTAACTGGGAGCAGCAAAAGGCGACCTAGATTCTTCAATTAAATCCATCTTCAAAGTATTGTTCACTTGGGAATCAATCTCATCTTGGTCTTGAATAGTACAGCGATATAGTTTCCTAGAAACATACCTGTTTTCTATAAGTTTAATTTGACCTTCATGATTCTTAACTTGTCCAACATCATACTTATCTACGACAAAAATATTAAATTTTTCAACTATCTTAAGAATAGATTTTTGTTCATCTAAAGTTAAATGATTCACTTTTATTTGCATTTCCGAAAGCGGAGAATTCTCTGAATAATTTATAATGTTCTTACTGGAATTAACTTTTCTTTGTATACATTCTTTTTCTTCCATTTTTTTCCTTTCATAAATTTGAAGATTTTCATCCTGTATAAGACAAAACTTTTTAATGACATCCATTTCTAAAAGAAGATCGTACGAAAATCATGTTCAATATCGTAAATTCGTAAAGGTAATGTAATTTTACCGATACTACTTTGCACACCACTAATTGTTTTGAATAAATTTTTACTGGATAGTATTTTTTCTTTAATTTCATTCACAATTTTAGAGTTAATTAATGGTACATTGAAACCACTGTCATATATTGCTGTAATTTTCTTTTTGTTCAATGTAACATTCAATCTGATTAGTGGTGTGACATTTCGTTTTTTTTATCTTGATCTAGATCATCTTCAACATCATCACAAGTAGAGTTTATCAAGTTTACACTTTTCTCATTTAATATTTTCCATCTACATAATTCAATTGAATGAAAACGATTAGGTTTTCCTCTATCTGCACAATAGTAACACTGTTTCTTATCCTCCTGTTTTATAATTTTGTTTAATACACCAGGCTTTGAAGTAATGGCTAATGTATAATCCCTTTGCTCATTTTTTTTTTATATTTTACTTCATTGAAATTGTATCTTTTTAACTGATTCATCAACATTTCTGTACTAACTATTTCTTCCATGTCTAACTTATCTTGAATTAAATGTGGTAACTCAAATACTATATGGTTAATACGTGAACGAATTGTCATATTTGATTCAGTCTCAAGCAACAATCTCTCTTTCTTAAGAGCATAATCTAAAATTGAACCACGGATAAATCTGAACGAAAACGCAAAATTTACGGAACGCCAACTTTTATCACTAAAAGTTGAAATAAACGATTTTTTCCACTTATCCCACTCTCTACTGATTTTTAACTTAGATAATGTAGATGTATACCACTCTTGTCCACTTGTTTCCACAAATAATCTAAGTATTTCTATCTTCTTTTCGTCAGAATTTACTTGATGACGCTTACGTTCTGCTTCATTCCATAGCATTATTATTTTCTTGAAACTTATCTAAAACAAAAAGTTTCTGTATCTGTGATAAATTTAATTCCTTATTCTCTAAACGTATGTTTAATTTCTCAATCAATTCAAGTAATTCTTTTGAATACGAGTTAGCATTATTTGTAACATTGTCATTATTAATTAACAATGATGAATCTAACACTTTT
Source organism: Abscondita cerata (assembly GCA_030710515.1). Classification (NCBI taxonomy): domain Eukaryota; kingdom Metazoa; phylum Arthropoda; class Insecta; order Coleoptera; family Lampyridae; genus Abscondita; species Abscondita cerata. Next base: position 71,615 of record JALBCR010002660.1, on the reverse strand, counting down.
TGTTGTTCATCCAAATAACTTAAATATTATCTACAACGTACATTTAAAGGCCAGATTAGAAAGAAGAATGAAAGTGGTAATAATAATAATGTCCGTGTTCCTAAAATAAATATAAAAGTGCACAGAAAAATGGTAGCAATATAAAAGTGTACAGAAAAGTGATGGCATGATTCAACAAAACAAAAATGTTACAATACCGACGCCCAAAAATAGCATTCATAATAGTGATATGAATAATGAACTGAAACGTCAAGTGCTAATTCTTGCGGACAGTCACGGCCGTTACCTTTCTGAAACTCTTCGAAATATGTTACCAAAAAAGTTTAACGTCGAATGTATATTTAAACCAAATGGTACTTACGAGCATGTTACTGAAAATATCGGAAGCCTAACAAAGAATTATGGAAAAAACGATTTTGTTGTTCTATTAGCAGGAAGTAATAACGCTTTAAAAGGTAAAAATATAGATTACAATTATATGATAAAAACGTTTACTAAATTAGAACATACTAACATTATTTGTTTATCAGTGCCATTTGGGCAAGGTCGTGTAGTTTTAAATCAATTTATTTATAAAATAAACCTACGTATTTATGAATCTATTCAAAGATGTTCATTTCCGATTTATTTTGTGGATACGAATGATGTTTTAACTGAAAAAAATTTTTCACAAAAAGTGGATTACATATAAACAAAATGGGAAAATATAAGTTATGCAAACAAATGGAAAATGTCATCCGTAAAAGTGATTCTTATGTTCAAACTGAAAGTGTTAAAGTAATTACATCTAGTTATATAAATACGAATAACTTAATCGTAATTGAAACTGAGAATAATCCTATAGTTCAAAACATGGATAGCGTAACTGATAAAATACCTTACACAACGTTAACAAATGTTTCAAGATCTCAAGAAAACACGTATCAAAAGGACATATGTATAGAAGGAATTAATTTGGACAAAGTGCCAAAACAACTGGAGTTTACTGAGTTTTCGTCTTTTTTAGATTAAGTAAAAATATAATTAGTATTTTACACATTAATGTGCAGGGATTGCCGAGTAAGGTTCTCGATCTTGAACTATTTCTCGAAGGTTTTGCGAGTGTAGATGTTTTGTGTATTTCGGAGCATTGGTTGTTGTCATTTCAATGTGAGTGTGTTTCCCTCTTAGGATATAAGATAGCAGCTCACTTTTCTAGATCTATACATAAACGCGGAGGTGTTATAGTTTTTGTTAAGAATAATATTAAATGTTCTATTACAGATAGATACTCAAAATTATGTACTGAGTTAGAATTCGAATGCTGTGCAGTACAATTAGATGAGTATAATTTAACAATTTTTGTGTCTATCGAGTTCCTAACAGCAATATAAACAATTTCTTTGGAAAACTCAATCAACTATTAGAACTAACAAATCTTGATCAAAATCTAATTATATCAGGGGATTTCAATATAAATATTTTAGAAAATTCATTAAATAAGCGAAGGTTTTTATCCATATTTCATACCTTCGACTTCTACCCTACAATAATTACACCTACTAGATTAACTCCTACTTCAAGGACATGTATTGACAATTTATTTTCAAATATATCTGAGATAGAGGACATACGAACGTTGAATATCGCGGTTGATTTTTCGGATCACAATGCGCAATTAGTATGTATCCCTACACCTGAAACAAAAAGTAATGATTCTTATAGAACAATTAGACGATACAATTTAAAAAATAATGAGTGCTTTATAAATTTAGTTAAAGGTGCAGACTGGAAGTACATCTATTCTGATAGTGTAGAACTTAAAAATAAGTTAAACACCTTTTTTACACAATTTTCAGAAGCATTTAATATCGCTTATCCACTAATTAGGGTACCTATAAGTAAACAAAAGAACTGGATCACTCGCGGTATAAAAAATTCAGCTAAAACTAAAAGAGAGTTACATCAAATTTTAAGGTTTTTTCCGAATGAAACCTTACATTCATACTATTTAAAATATAGCAACGTACTCAAGGCAGCATGTAAAGAAGCTAAAAGAATTCATTCAAGAAGGATTATAACACAATCTCATAATATAAATAAATCTACGTGGCAGTTAATAAAGAATGAAACTAACAAATGTACCCAAATACGAAACAATATATCTCTTTTAATTAGAAACGACTCCATAGATGATCCGTGTGCTGTGGCAAACACTTTTAATGACTATTTTGTACAGTTGCCTAACATACTAAAAAGAAATGTTTCTAAAAACAATTCAGCTCTTGACAAAATGCGTTCACTTAGCCTATACAATGGAAATTCTTTTATTTCACCCCTACTTCTTCGGAAGAAATTTTTATTGTGATCAACAAATTAAAAATTCAAACTCAGTTGGTGTGGATAATATTCCAATAAAAATACTCAAATTGTGTTCCCCGATCATTTCACAATTATTATCGCACGTTATAAACGACTGTATTAATTCTTCATACTTCCCCGAGGAATTTAAAACCTCTAAAGTCATACCTCTTTACAAAAAAATGTAAGTATGCAGTTGAAAATTATAGGCCTGTCTCAATTTTACCTGCGTTTTCAAAAATCTTTGAAACTGTAATGAAAAATAGGTTAATAGATTTTTTTGAAAAAATTCACTCTTTACTAGTCACCAGCACGGTTTTACGCGGGGCAAATCAACAACAACTGCTTTACTAAATATTCTACAAAATGTGCTGCACAACATTAATAACAGAAAACTTACAGTTAGCTTGAATTGTGATCTATCAAAAGCATTTGATATGGTAGATCACAATATCCTACTGGAAAAGCTCGAATATTACGGTGTTCGCGGTGTCCCATTGGTACTGATTGAATCCTATTTAACCGGAAGACGACAAATGGTCGAAATCACACATACAAATAAAAATAATGAAATTAAAAATATTACTCATCTCTGCTTAACATTAAATACGGAATACCTCAAGGATCAATTTTAGGCCCATTGTTATTTCTCATTTATATAAATGATTTGCCAAGCAATATAGATGCCAATATTACTCTATATGCAGATGACACTAACATTAACATACACGGATCCAGTTTACTACAATTAGCAAGTAATATTACGCAAGTGCTGCATAAGGTTCAAGACTGGTTCAATGCAAATGGACTCATTATTAATATCGAAAAACGAGTCTTATGTCTTTTTTGAACGTAAATGAAAATTTAAATCTGTCAAAGATGTTAACCATTTACAATACTAATTTATCACTAGTAACATCATCAAAATTTGTAGGGTTGACGGTTGATCATCAGTTTTGTTGGAAAGAGCAGGTAGAAAATGTCGTATCAAAATTAAATAAAGCAATATTCTGTCTACGTCGTCTGAAATACTGTTGCCATTTGTCAACTCTTCGTATAGTTTACTTTGCCTATTTTGAAGCAATTGTAAAATACGGACTAGTATTCTGGGGAAACTCTACACATCTTCCTACCATATTAAAACTTCAAAAAGCAATAAGAATAATCTTTGGTATGGATAATAGAGCTAGCTGTAGAAGTGTGTTTGTTACAGAAAAAATTATGACAGTTTACAATTTGTTTGTATATGAAAGTTCATTATTTGTCGTTAAAAATCGGCAACTTTTTCAAGAAAACTCAGATGTGCATGACTACCAAACTAGAAATAACAATCTGAGATCAAACTCTGCAAAGTCTGCATATTTTTTTAAATCATTTATGTTCAATTCTGTAAAATTTTTAATAAATTACCAGTTTCAATCAAAAACATTAACAATTATAAAGAGTTCGAAATTTCTTTAAAGTCTAATTTACTCAAAAACAGTTTTTATTCGCTCGAGGAATATTGGAGTCAATAACTTAGCCTTTTTTTTTAAATTATACTCATCTATAGTTAGTATTATTGTTTTATTATAAACTATATTTTATATTATATTTACACTTATTTATTTACTTGTTAAAATTTTAATTAAGTATATTGTTTTATATTATTTCAAATGTGTACATTTCAACGCCACTGGCAAATGAAAATAAATCTCTCTCTCTCTCTCTCTCCATTCTTTGAACACAGGATTTAACTCTTCATCAAAATACTTATCAACTATTTCTGATGGCAAATTAACAATTAAATTACGATACTGCCCTTTTTTTAGCAAATTTTTGCATGCATTTCTTACAATAGGAATATTAAATAGGTCAATGTGAAATTCTTTGTCTTGGATCTCTATTGGAAAAACAAATACTGTTTCTTCTGAACATTTACGTATTGTTTTAACATTAGTTACCAGGCTTGTCTTCTTAATTTCTTCTACAATAATGTAGAAATGCACTTTCATAACTGCTATTTCTGAATTAACTTTTATCATGACTAAAAAAAAACCGATTTATAATTCTGTATCAAGCTTTTTTAATAATGACGACAGATTTCTCTCTAAAGGATTATAATATTATTAGTTAATTAATACAACAATAATAATATTTACCTAAAGGAAATCGGTTTTAAATGTCATTACTTAGTACAGATAAAATAAATTAAAAAAAACAATAAATTGTCAAAATTGAAATAATACTAACTTAATCAAACTTGAATAAAAATACAATTAAGAACAATTGAAAAATAATCTAAAACTAAAAAAATGGTATTATATTTTTACATATGTAGTTATTAAACTCCTAATATGTAGTGTTGTTTGAATTTTTGGAAACAAAAATAAAGTTAAATGCAATTACGTTTGCCAAGGAATATTAAACCAACAATAAAAACAAAATGTCAAAATGGAAATTGTAAAATATTAATTAAGTGTCGACATACGATTATTACAGTCGCATATATTAATATGATAAACTTAAGTTCCTTGTTTCTATTTTTTGTAGCACACATAAAGAGAAACAGAGCATTGTAACAGAATTATTATAATATGATACATACTCAAGCTAACTGATTTGAATTATATTTATTCTAGGATGCAATTTGAAATAAGGTCCTACTCACTTCATTACTTACAAATATGTACAAAAATCATCAATTATTAAACAATAAATTTGCTAAAATTATTTGAGAACCTCTGTTTAACAATTATACTTTTTATTCATAGCGAAATTCCAAGAACCGTGCCTATACGAAAACGTGAATCCTGGTTGCAAAATACCATAGGTAAGTCGATAACCTCAAGGTCAATGTTGAAGGTTTCCATAACTCATTTAGTTTTAAATTTGCAAGAATTCATAAAAGTACTACCGTTGATTGTAATATTAATCAACGGTACTACTTATAAAACAGTAATCAAAAAACTAGTAGGTAGAGGAACTTAACATATCAACTCCATGAATGTTATACCTACATAATTTTCAAATCGTTTTATCAATTTAAATTGTTCTTTGAAATTAACAATTTGTTAACATTAAATGTATTGACAAGTGATGTCACAGAACTCTATATCGCAACCGATGCGTTACCAAAAAAAGCGTATAAAATGTAATTTGCGACAGCTTTCGTTTAACCGTTTTTTCTACCATTTATAATTGACGTTATTGTTAACAAATATTACTCAGCTTTCGTATTTCATGGTACTTATTAGGTTGGCAGTATTTTTATTATTAACTACGGCCTTGAGAAAAGCATTTTTCTAACAAAATGGAAAGAAACTCTAACATGTAATACGAATTACTAAAGAAAATCCACATCTATATAATCGCTTCAGATCTATAAGTATTTCATCTTTTCTTTAAGGTGCTTTTATAGCCCAATCAGTATACACATTTAGGTCGAATATAATTAAGAAATCGATGAAATTCTGAAATTAGGTAAAATATGCAAAACAGTTTCAGTTATTATCTACAACTTTTGTTTGAGAAATTTTATATATATATCTAAATTTGTAACAAAAATACAGGCAATTTTTAAAAGTATCTGCGCATGCGAAAAGCCTTACAGATCTCTTGATATTTCATTCTTTGATTAATTTATTAATTAATCATTTATTAATAATATCAGATACAAATATAGCACTGATAATTACCAAATCAACATTATTTATTATATTTATGTTTATTTTATTATAGAAGTTTTAAATGTTTAGTAAATAACATTTTTATAAAGTTTGAAGCATTTTTCATAGCTAAAATTAAGTTTGAAATTATAAGATTTGTACGTTTATATTATTTCTACAAATTTGTGGTTGTATTACCTACTTTTACATCTTGTTAAAACGAAACCAGTTTCTTTTACAATGGAAAAAATTATCAACCTTAAAATTTCGAATTTTTTAACATTTCGTTGAAACTTAAAATTTTTAAGTTTAAAATCCGTATAAAAATTCAACGAAACCTACCACAAAGTCTATATTTTTAAATGGTTATTTTGTTCTACATGTCTTCATTATTAAATTTAAACGATGCATTATTTTTATGCACAGGTGCAAAAACGCGTCTTATTTTAATAAAATGCAAATAGTTTTTTTTATGGTAAATAGGAACTCTTGAAAATTCACCAACCCATACATGAATATTTTTAGTAACGGTTACGTATAATGAGAATGTAACCAATAAAATCTGTATTTATAATGGAGCAATGAAAGATGAGATATAAACCACACGAGAATGCTGCGAGAATGCCGAGAGCAGACGCGTCGCTGTTGTATGACATATAAAGTATACTAATAAAATGATGTTAAAAGTAATGTGATTAATGTATTTGCAGCCGAAAAAATGTTTACAAATTGATAAATAAAACAAAAAGTCGTCCCGAATAATTAATTTAATTTCAAAAGCTTGTAGTTAAAGTTTATGTTAAAATACAATTTAATTATTGACAATCAATATTTCTTATTATTTTAAGAGGTCGAATATTAAATATCAACATATTTGTTTTTTGTCAAACGAACAAAAATCTGTTGTGATAAAAAATTGCTATAGCGTAGTTATTTTTAGCTTATGACAAATTTTGGATATATTTTTTTGTTACAAAATGTTATACATTCGATATTTATATAAACATTAAAAAAAACATTTTTTCTCATTTTTTCTTAAACGGAAAATTCAATTATTTTTTTTGATTTAACATTTTAATCAGCAGAATAAGCCTTACTAGTTTGCTAATTTAGCCGACCTTGCATCTCTAATAATAACTAAGTTAGCAATAGTATTTTTATTTTAATGGTGTATCAATTAATTTTTTATAAATAAATGTATTTAATACTTTCTGAATTGAACAGAAAAGGTAACATGTTTGTAATAAAAAATAGATTCGGTATCGATAATTTGAGTAAAATTTGTAAAAAAAAAATTGTTTAAGTATAAGAATGTAATTGCATATCAAATTATTATTTACGTAAAATGTGTGTCTTGCGACATCTCGTGTAAACATTGACACGTGTGAATAGTATAAACTAAGAAAAATGCCAACAGTTAACTGTAACGACAAGTGTGTGTTAAAGTGCATAGCGCTATCTAAGCGATAGCTATAATGCTTGAAACACACGTTGGCGATAAAGCCAAGTCTTATACAGTCGTATACCGCACTTAAGTATACACCTCTGATGAGCTCATAATAAGAGCGAAATGCTGCATCAGGTGTTCTTTCGTTGCGTGTGTGCTTCTGTACAAGTTATACTTGGCTTTATGGACAACGTGTGTTTCAAGCATTAAAGTTTATCGCTTAGATGCGCATGCTAACACACATGTCGTTACAGTTAACTGTTGGTATTTTCTTAGTTTAATAATTATTTACATAATTATTATAGTTTTCGATATTATTAGAAATAAAGGTACTTTACTCCTGCACAAAACTCACAATTTTTGTCAAACCTTGTATATAATTAAAAAAATTTAATATTTGATAATTGTATTTTAAATTTTAGAGAATGCAGAACTTTTTATAAAGAATTTTTTTTTTCGTAAAATGAACAATAAAAAGTTTCCCAAATGTTGCTGTGTATTTATATGTTCACCTATAATATCCCGAACGCACAAAATTTTCAGGAAATGAATCAATTCAAGAGGGATATTCTACTTATTTATCAAATCTTCAAATTGACATATACTGACCAAAACCATAGTTACCAAATAATAAAAAAAATTGTTTACATAATAAGGAGAAAAAAATGTAGAAAATGCCTTGATTTGGAGTTTTTTGAAAAAAAAAATGATACAAGACCATATAACAAAGGTATAAAAAGTTAATGTGAAAATAGTTTCCAGAATTCTGCAAACAAAAAAACGGAATTAAGCCTAATCCTAAAAGACTGAGAATTTAATTTGCTTTAAGAGATGCTAAAAGATAAACGTTGTAAATAGATCTCTCAAAAACAAAACAAAGTTTATCCGCGGTAAATGTTGATGAATTATACAAAATCGTCAAATTCTGGGATGAAAACGTTTTTGTCGCTCTGGTCATGTGGAATAGAATCCACTCTTCACCAAAACAGCTGGAGGTGGTTCTAAAAAATTAGCTGATAACAAATCGTTTTTAAAGTAAATTAATTATTGCATAACAGTGTGTCCAAAATTAGTCACAACATTATTAGGATTTCGATTAGATCTAGAGAATCGGTTAAGAAGGGCATTTATCTAACGCTTCATCGAGAATTGGAAGTTATACAACACACACAACGTAAGAGGGGTTAGACGAAAGCGGTACGCTAGTTGTACAACACGCGTTGAAACATAACAATTCGGGTTCGCCCGTAATAAATACATTTTTACATTATTCCGAAACTAAAATAAGATAAGCTCTTTAAAAAATACAAATTTCTTAAAATTAAACAAGTAAATCTCTATTAACGGACAGCTACCGACGAAATTCTGTCGTTGTTAGATCACATTGCAAACGAATGACGTGTGGATAGACGATCACCTAGACATTGTAAAATTGTAAATTTTTGAGATTTAATAACTATTAACAAAATAATAAATTAAGAAAAACTCGAGCACCACCTTCTAGATTCAACAAAATTTCAAATTCAAAAGTTGTAAAACGGCTTTCCAAGATTTAAAACGGCAAAGGTCTAAAAGTGTACTTTTTGTATAGGTAAACACCACTTTTAAATGAAAAAAGTTTTAGCCAATTATGTTGGTAAAATAATGATAGTTAAAGAGCTGTTCCAAAAGTACACTGTTGGCAGATATGTTAAAAAAAATAAATTTTATATTTTTTGATACAACTTTGTGTTCAAAAATTTTTTCAAATCTGTAAAAACATCTTTAAAACACTTTTTTTAAGCTAAATTAAACTCTGTATTCAGTATTGTTCTACGACGTTTTGGCTCTCTAGAAACATCATCAACTTCGATTTATCTAGTGGCCTCCATATTGGATTTTTATTTATTGAAGTACATAATTTGTTCTTAATCGTGTGCTAAACAGTAATGCAAGAAACTTAAGATTATCACATAAAAATAAAAAAAAAACATTTGTGAAGGAAATTGCAATATTGTAACTGTTTCATGCAAACGAAAGAAAAGTCAACTAATATCTTTAGCTAAGAAAGTGGAAATGAAAGTAGATTACTTTGACATTAAAGGTGCTGTTAAGCTCTAAAGTTCAAATGATATATTAGCTGCAACTGATGAACAGTCTTACAACATTTTGCTACAAAAACATCCTCAACCTTCACGAAATCTTCAACTACGTTCTACACCTATACAAAATAAATATTCTTAAGTAACAAACACTACTGATGTAGCTAATACAATTAAATCATTCTCTCGTGGAAGTTCTGCGGGCATTAATGGATTAGGACCGCTACATTTGAAAGATCTATATTCTGCTTCAGCATAAGACACTTACTAAAGTCCAAAATACATTCCGCCGTCTAACAGTCAAAATTGTGTGCATTAGAGAATTATCAAAAGAATTGGGATTTAATACATTAACCGTATTATGAACTCAGAACTTAATTTTGAAGCTACGACTGATATTGCTCGACTACCATTAGTATTACCTTTGCAGCCTAAATATCTCTTAAAAATGCTTGAACTTCCCTAAAATTATGTGCAAAACATCTATCCTGTCAAATCTACAAATTATTAAATTGATCAGGGTCAACAAGTTCTTGAATGGCTGGTATTATTTGATTTGGTAGCATTGGTAGGTATCTTTGACCTGTCGAGGTTTGCTCATGGATAAACGAACCAATTACTTGATTTTCTATAAATAAGTGAGGTTATTGAAAATTAGGTTGTAGTTTCTAAGTTATTTATTGATTTATTTGTATAGTACATTTTCATTATTGTATTATGATGTAAGTGTTATGTATGGTGCCCCAGAAGATCAGTATACATCTGTATAGTAAGTAAAGATTGTATGCGGTAATTGTAGAAAAGTGATATTTCTTACCAATAATTTTGCAACATACATTAAAAATAAAATCGTATTTGAAATCTGCACCGTTCACGTAAATTTGGGTTTGCAAGAGATTTAGATTTTTCGTCAAAAACGTTTTTCTTTATTTTTAGGTTGTAAACCTTTTTTTTTGCATTACTGTTTAGCAAACTGTTTTAAGATTTCAAATATTTTGGAAAATAACAGTCATATCGACTTTTCAAAAATACAACACCTTTTTCAATATATCTAGCAACACTGTACTTTTGGAACGGTTTTATAAGCGTCATTATTCTTCAAACATAATTGGCTGAAACTTTCCACATTTATCCGATTTTGTTGCTTTAATATTAAGCGAGATCTCAATACTGTTGTGACCAATTTTGGACACACCGTTAGGTTATTAAAATATTAATTAATTAATTTATGCCAAATCCAAATTGTTAGGACGAGAATTCTAAAGGATGGTACAAAGTTGTCTCGTTGGACGATAGGACATTTTTAAATAGATGGCTAAATCAGCTGAAAAAACAAGTCTTAATGCAAAAAAGGAAAAATTACCAACCACTCTATTTGAACAACTGCTGGAACGACTTTGGCAAAAAACTGTGTGCGAGAAGAACAATTATTGAGAAAAATAACTTATTTCAGTAATGTAATCTTGATGCAATGAGAAAAAATCAAAAGATGTTTCCACTTTAATTGCCTCATTACAAAATACCTCTGGCCAATTAACTAATAACAATTGATAAATTTATCATAACAACTTGATATGTAAATTAATAAAATAGATAATTGTTTTTGCATTGAGGGTGCAAAGCTTGTTTTTGATCCTGAAAGTTAGGTTTTAAAATACCATCCTTTTGCCGACCACTATGAAAATATACTTTTTCCACGACCACTATGAACCACTTTACAATTTGTCACATCTAAACGTCTGCAGAAAATCATTTCGTTACTAGTAACGGTATACCGTGTGTCCCACGGAGAACGCAACATAAGACTTTTATTAAGGCAAAATATAGAATGGATCTACTAGTGCTTTGAAATTTTCAACCAATGCGACGTCGGTATGTGTCATTTTGATTGCTCTGAAGTTGCAGCAACCAACTTAAATTTGAATTATTAGCGCTACTTTTATAACTTTCTGCAATAATGAGTGTGTATACAACTGCTGAAAAAGTTCAAATGGTTAAATGGGTATGCAGTGGTGAAAGCTATAGAAACTGTTCAGCATTATTTGCTGCACTTTTTCAAGATCGACCGATTCCAAGTGCTAGTACAGTCATGCGAGTATTTCAAACCTTTGAAAATACTGGCAGTGTTCACAAGGGGCCAAAGCTGGTGCAGCTTGACAGGCCTAACAACAACAACGACGAGATTGATGTACTAGCAGCAGTTCAGCATAATCCGATCATAAGTGTTCGACAACTAAGTGTTGACTGCGGTCTAAGTAAAAGTCGTGTACATAGAATACTAAAGAAACACAAGTATAAGTCCTACCATTATTCTCAACATCAAGAGCTTTTCAGAACGGATGCTGAAAAAGACAAGAATTTTGTGAAATTTTAATGGAAAAATCTAATAATGACGATAACTTTATTAAAAATCTGTGTTTTACTGATGAATGCACTTTTACATTAAATGGAACACCAAACATTCAAAATTACCGTTTTTGGAGCACACAAAACCCATTGTTTATACTCACACCCAATCCCCAATCAGTAAATGTTTGGGCTGGGATATTTTCCAATACCGTAATAGGTCCTTTTTTATTGAGGGTACACTTACTGCTGTTAAGTACCGTGACCTATTAATTGAGCATGTGCTACCAGCATTGCACGAAGTTGCTGAAGAGGATACTGTTGTTTGGTATCAGCACGATGGGTGTCCACTCATAGTGCTAATCTGGTAAAAGGCCTCTTAAATGATGCGTTGCCCAGAACTTGGATTGGAAGAGGTGGTGAAATTGTTTGGCCACCGAGATCACCAGATTTGTCTCCTAATGACTTTTTCTTATGGTCATACATTCCCTCTAAAGTGTATTCAGATCGACCACACATCACTGTCGAGTCATTAAAGGACAGAATTGTAGAAGTTTGCTTTAATGTTCCGGCAAACGTAATCTCTAATGTGCAACGCATTTTTATAATCGATTAGGGCATTGTTTAGCAGTAAATGGACAGCAGTTCGAGCATTTAATATAAGCAGTTGCTGGCTTAAATAAAATGTAGCTTTCACTTCTGCATACCTACCCAAAAACCAAAACGGTCTTTTTAAGGACCACCAAAAATCACTTTCAAAAATAATTTTACATGACACAAGTATCGGTCTTATACCATGAAGTTCTTAACATGCTTTATAAAAATGAAACCTGAATCTGTTTACATAATTATACTTTCATAGGCACTTTTAATCATATTGATATAACTGCATCTTAAATCAGCTTAATATTCTTTATAATGTACTTTTTGTTTATAACCTAAAATTAATTTACAAAAATAATTATGCGTAATTATGTAAAAGAATTAGTTGTACTTACTTGAGACTGCGATCACATCAAAGCGACTAAACAATTAGAATTTTCGCAAAAGAATATTACAGTAAGGCATTTCAATGCACTGTCAGATAGCTGTCAAAGACTTTTGAAAATGGCTACTGTGGGGCAAACTTACGTATAATTAAATGGATTTTATCATTAAGTTATAGGATTTTAATATAGTTTATACGTTTAATTGATTTATAATGTACCATATGCCAGCATTTGGTTGTGTAGTAAACTGTGGCAGTAAAGGAAATCCTGACAGTGTTAAGTTTTTTTTAGAATCTCTGTTATTAAACATAAATTGAGTTAAAATACTCTTTCACAGATTCTATAACTAACTTAATTAAAACAACCACTAAAAGTACAAAAAATCAACATAAATTAGACACATTCGAATGAAAACAAAGGTTTGTTTGCCCCACAGACGTCATTTTGACGAAAGGGTTGAAATGCCTTGTTGTGGTAGACATGACAATCGTCACACACACAAACCGCTCTCTCTTTCTTACTTCAACTGACACTTACACCGCACGTCGTATTGCGACGGTGAAAAATATCATAGCACAAGTAGATCCGTTCTACATTTTGCGTTAATAAAAATCCTATGTTGCGTTCTCCCTGGGACACACAGTATATACCCCAATCTTTTTGGTTTCACGTTCCGTAACTCCAAAGAACCTGAAAATTTAACCTTCTACGCCACTATACGGACCCGGTTTCTAAAATCGGTTACTCAAATGTCACCAAAACGACCGACAATTTTTCCCGGTTGTTGTGGTAAATGGAGGAGTGGGGGTGCAAACTGTTCTGTTATCTGTCAAATTCATAATTTGTTTGTGATTTGAGTTGTTGGTTTTGGCGTAATAATTACTACTGACATGTCGGTAAGTTTATTGCATGAAAATATTGATTGTGCTTGAATAATCGGTAAATTTACGTATTTAGGATCACACAAAATCAGAGCGTATCATGTGCGGCTACTGTGAATGCACGCTTGCTGAGTCGCTAGAGGTCCTGGTAGAAAATAAGGCTGTCTGTTTTTTTCGTCCATGCTTAAGGGCGTTTGTGAAACTTTATGTTGAGGGAACCAAACTATTTGGCATAGGCGTATCTTCATCTGAGGAAGTCCGAAAGCCTCCTTCATCGGAGGAAATCCAAGTGCCATCTTGAGCTGAAGAAGTCTGGATGCCTCCATCTGGCAGTAAGGGTAGCATCTCATCAACTAAAGCTCTGGACAGGTGGACGGACCAAGTTACTAAATTACTGATCGAATGTTATAAATTACACAGTAATAAATTTAATTCACCAATGTTTAACAAAAAGCAAGTGTGGGGCAAAATAAGCTTGGAATTGGAAAAATATGGTGCACACAAAAAGTGGATTGAAACGTAATGAAAAGTGGCGTAATCTCAAAAAAACCTATGAGAAAGTGTTGAGAGAAAAACGTAGCACAAGGGATGCCCCAAACATACTGGTTGTTTTTGATCGATTTGATGAAATCTACCAAAATGACTCCCAGTTCAAACCACTTTGTCCAAAGCAATATGAATCAGATGCAAAAAAGTGGCACCAAAAAAAACGAATACTATCACCTGGTGAACTGAACAGGCCAAAAACAATGTCCTTGTATGAAGTAGAGCAGAGGCGCCAAAACGGCATGAAGATAAAATACTGAGTGGTTTAAAAACAATTTTGGGAAAGATAAAGATTATGAGGAACCCCAATAATTATTGTTCCTCAAGTTTATATATTTTGTAGATGTTTAAGTTGTTTTTCTTGTCAAAGTTTTAATTATTTATTGTTGTATGAATTTAAATGTTTTCTTTTGTGTAGTTTTTTTAGGGAGTTATTTTTGTTGATTTTCAAAGACTGACTGCTAGTTACGTTTTTTTTAATATTTCGATTTGTATTTTGTGAAGTGCCTAATAAAGTATTATTACATATTTTGTAAAGTACAAAATCTTTTATTTATTCAAAAACTACATTTGTGCAGCTAATTGAATGCACAATCTATTACGTTTTGTTGCCTTTGGTTGAGTAATCTGCTTGAGACTTTTCCACCTTCTTCTTCGTCATCATCATCGTCTTCATTTTCTTCAATGTCAAACAAGTCATTCTGCATAATACAGAGGTTGTGGAAGACGCAACATGCAAGTATATAATACGGCAGCCACTCCAAATATCTAACTTCCAAGCATTCCTTTAGACACCGAAACCGTTTTCGCAACAGACCGAACGTGCGTTCGATTGTACTTCTTGTGGAAGACAATCTATAATTAAAGTTATTTTGCTCAGGTGTTAGAAAACCATTTTTGTGAAAGGGGATATAAACCTTAGGAAGTTTTCAAAATTGATCCCCTATACAAAAAGTAAGAGTGTCGACTATTGTAGGAAAAAATCGGCTATTTTGGGAAATGATGACATCAAAAAATTTGTAACTGTAGCAGACGATACGAATTATTTATTGATAAAGGTAAAAATCCTTTTAATAAAAACTACCGTCACACTTATTATGTTTATTTTTTTGCAGACGGTTCTGATTTTGGGAGTCTACGCCGCTTGTCGCAGCTTGGAACTAACAAATATAGCAATAGATAGCGTAAAGGTTATAGGGCACATATTAGTTGTCAAAGATGTCGATACCAAAACTCACACTGATCGCACTTTTACGGTTTCAAAGTTAGAATACATTGAAGTATAAAAAAATATAGAAATTTGAAACCATCATATAGTACAACCAGTCGTCTCTTTCATAAGTATTTAAAAGGCAGATGTGTAAATCAGAATGTATGAATAAATAAAATTGAAAAAATATCCAGTCTCATTGCTGCATTTCTAAAGAAAACAACCCTAAAAGCTACACAGGCTACTGTTTCAAAGGTCTTCTACTACTCGTCTGGCCAATGATGGTAGAGATTTGTTGACTATTAAGAGACACGTGGGTTAGAAGTTTTTCTCCGTAGCAGAATGATACATTGAAGACTCCTAAATATCAACATTCAAATATGCAAATAAAATATTGAATACGTCGTCCACCTCCGACCAAATTGGAAGCCAACCTTCTGTAACGACATCGAAGGAACAAACGCTTGTGTCCTCATCAGCACTTCAGAATTTTCACATTAGTTCAGCAAAAGTGTCACCCAGCGTAAAGCTAATGAAAAAGTGGTGTTCCAATTCACTATCAACATTCATATCAACATAAATATGTAAATTTTTTGTTCAAATTTTGTAGAATAAATTGAAAAATCTAGTGCGTAAAATTTTTATTTGCGGTCTAGTGCGTGAAACTCCACTTCAAACACTACGAATTTTTTCGATAATATATTTTTTTCCAGACTTATAGCAGCCAGCAAGAAATCTTTTCGGAAAGATTGTAAGTAGAATACGGACACCGTGGACTTTGGACCCTGCTTTCACTTTCTCTGATGACCTCGTCGTTAACGTGTACAAGGTGTTTTTGGATGATGTAATCGGTGACCTCGTCGTTAACGTGTACTAGGCCTTTTTGGAAAGTTTTTGTTGACGTCAGATATTATCAGGGGAATTTTATTTAACGCCATTTTGGCATGACGATGTAATTGACTTGTTTACTTTGCCTAAAGTGTGTTTATGTTTTTTCTATAAAAATTATGACGTCAATGTTTACAGCCTGTATAAAAGCAACGTCTTTGTGTTTAACGTTTAGTCTTGAAGCATCTCTACAGTGCTCATCTTAAAATGGCTGGTAAATTCAAATTCAATTTTACCAAAAAGAACGCAGTTCCGTATCATAGGCCCGAATCACCAGTGTACAGACCTTCAGAAGTGGACTACAAAATGTATAACGAAGCTCGAAAATCGTATCGTGTTACAACAGATGAATACTGCAAACAGAATCTCGAGCAACGTGAGAAAAATACATTGCTTAATGAGGTATTTATCCCGTTAAACCAAATCAGCATGTTTCGGGATCGATGTTTACAACAATTTCAAACCGTGTTTAAAAATAATTAAACAGGGATTTAATTGTGCAATACAGTTTACACTTCCACAATTTAAAACGTTTCTAGGCGTGCTAGATGATATGATTAACGCTCTGCAATATAAAGATGTTGGAAGTTACGAGCTTGAGGAGTATATCGTACTTACAACAGATTTGAATGCAGTTAGATTCGCACCGAAGAAGAGTGATGAAAAGTATCAGCTGTATTTAGGACTTAGTTCGCTACAGTCAATTAGAAAAATGAAGAACTATTTTATATCGCGAATGCAAAAATTAGGAAAATGTGATTTTCAATTTAATCAGTTTATAGAAAATGTAGTTGACGTAGTTGATAAAAAGAAAAACGTTGGTTATGAAGAGGTTGTAGACATGGATGAAATCGGGTATGAAGAGTTCAATAAAGTGTTGGATGAAAAACATAAAGACAATAATATGTTGCAAGACTTAGTTCATAAATTTCCACATTATGTAACCGTTCAGGTAAAAAATTATATGGAATCTTACGATGATCGGTTTTTGTATAAATAGTTTTGTAATTTTTTTATCACTGTATAATTTAACAAATAAAATATATAACACATTTCAATAAATTTTTTTTTACTTTACATTTAGTCACTGAATGGTAACATGTATCAATTTGAACACCCATTCTCTGCGATTGTTGCCGGCCCCTCAGATTGTGGTAAATCATACTTTATTGTAAATTTCTTAAAAGTAATGAATGTAGTATGTAATATTAAATTTGAAAAAATATTCTGGTTTTACGACGAGTGGCAAACCCTTTACAAAAATTACCTGAGGTGCAATTTCAAGAAGGCTTACCGAGTATGGATCTGTTTAACGGTGTAGAACCTGTTTTAATAATAATTGATGATTTAATGCGTAAAGCAAATGCTTCAATTGTGGATATATTTACAAAAGGTTGCCATCACCGTAATTTAAGTGTGTTTATCTTAACTCAAAATATATTATATATTCATCAAGGAAAAGGCCAGCGCGACATTTCTTTAAATACGCATTACATTGTATTATTTAAAAACCCGCGCGATAAAGCCCAAATTAAACATTTGACAAGACAGATTTGTCCTGGAAATTCTAAATTTTTAGAAGAAGCTTACATTGATGCTACATCTAAACCTCATGGCTACCTACTCTTCGATTTAAAACAATCTACACCGGATTTAGTTCGTTACCGAAGCTCGATTTTTAACGAAGACGGCGCATGCTGTGTTTACGTTCCCAAAAAAAGGATTTAAATACACTCGTCCAGATACATTTGTAATAATCTATCAATAATGCCCAAGGTGCTTGTTAAACACTCTAAACTTCTTTGTACATTAGCGAAACTTGGAAATAAAGAACGTCTTGCATTACTAAAATGTGCAGACGATAAACAAGTTCATTGCATCTGCGAATGCGTATACAATACTTTAAAAGGAAAAATTTCTTTATCACGTCACCAGAAATCACGACTTTCGCATCTTGAGAAGATTAGTAAAACCTGAAGAACCTACGAGGATGTATTTATATCTAGTTAGCCTAGGCCAGTTCTTTGCATAAACAAAATATTGCGTTACCATAGCAACGAACAATAACTTATTATAAGTGTCAGTGTAAAGTTTGACGTCAAAAAAGTAAACCAGATTCACGCAATAAATTAAATGAAAAAAGATGTCCACCGAAATTATGAAAATCGAAAATTTGGAGTATCGAGCCATCATCAAGTACCTGTATTTAAAAGGGTTAAGAGGTAAGCAGATTTACGAAGATATGCTTAATAGCCTTGGTAATCAATGTCCTTTGTATGCGACCGTCAAAAATTGAAATGCAACCTTCAAAAGAGGTAAATTTTCCATTGAAGATGATGACTGATCGGGAAGGTCAGTTTCTGTGTCTGTCACATGCGAAGAAGATGTTACTTGTACCAACGGAATTAGTACAACAAATGAAATCATCAGAAACTGTTGGAAATAATGTTTTAACACAACTAGATAACGAGATGTACAATATTTTGAATTCTAAACTTTCTGATCACGGTAAATGGATGCAGTATAATCAAGTTCTTCAAAGATACTTACATTTTGCCGATGAAGTTTGACAACCTGTAAGCATACCAATACAAGAAGAATCTATACCAATACAAGAAAAATCTAAAGGTATGTCTGACGCTGAAATTGTAGATACACTTCTTAGTATGTATAAGAAAAAAGGTGTTAGTTTCATGAAAATGTTAAATGCTTCGAGTGATATAATGTGGGACAAAAACAAAACTGTCGCGATAAAAGGTAAAATAATTCCTTCGTCAAATACTATAGACTTGGTGCATGACGCAATCAGACCTCGAAAAAATACGAGTCCAATAAGTTGGCCACAGTTTGCAACGTTTATAAAAGAAGTTAATTTCCCGCACAAACTAATCGGAAATTTGAAACGGTGAAGTGTAGTATCTCCAGTAGAACAAAATTTTGAACTTAAAAAAGTAGATAACGAAGCGAAAACCTTGATACATCGGGCAAGATCAAGAAGTCCTATACAAAAAGGAACTCCAACAAGTACAAGAACATCACCACCGCTGAGTAAAACACCATCAACATTTTTAAATTGGGAAAATTTGAAACTGTAATAGTGGAATTAAACAGGACATATTTCGACCCTGCTAATGAAGTTGGATTTGCTGGTGCAAATTCTTTAATACAAAGTGTAAAAAATAGATATTCAAGAAATGACGTAGGAAACTGGTTACAGAAGCAAGAATTGTATACTGTACACAAACCTGTTAAAAAGCGTTTTCCGAGAAATAAATATATTCTAAATAATATGTTTCAATTATGGCAGGCAGATTTATGCGATATGCAGAGTATACGGAAACATAACGATAACTACAATTACATATTAACAGTAATCGATGTTTTCACCAAAAAAGCATGGGTGCGACCTATTAAATTTAAAACTGCTAAAAATATTACTGATGCATTTACTAATATTTTTGAAGAAGCTCAGAACGTTCCTGAAAGTATTCAAACAGATAAAGAAAAAGAATTTATCGCTAGACCTGTTCAAAAATTTTTTAAGACAAAAACATTACTTTTTATGTGACTAATAATCCTGATGAAAAGCTGCTGTAGTAGAACGATTTAATGGAACTCTTAAAACAAGAATGTGGCGTTATTTTACTTATTCAAACTCTGACCAATATATCAACGTATTACAAGGTTTGGTGTTATCTTATAACAGCAGATACCATCAAAGCATAAAATGGCTCCCAATGATGTCAACGACGAAAACATTTTACAAGTTTGGAAAAATCTATACCATGACGGTGTAATTCAGCGCTCACCTAAATATAAAGTGAATCAACATGTAAGAATTAGCAGAAACAAATTAGTCTTCGAGAAAGGTTACACTGCAAATTGGAGTGAAGAAATATTTAAAATAGTTAAAGTTATAAAACGCAAACCACCCGTCTATCAAATTGTGGATTTAAACAGTGAACCAATTGAAGGAACATTTTATGAAGAAGAACTACAACCAGTTACAATTGATTACAACACAACGTACAAAATTGAAAAAGTTTTAAAAGAAAAGGTAAAGGTCGAAATAAACAATATTTTGTAAAGTGGAGTGGGTACGGTGAGAAATTTAATTCCTGGGTATTCGCAAAAGATTTACAACAATTATGAATTTTGAGAACGAATTTCACCTAACACTGTTAAGCAATAGTTCAATAAACTATTTTCCTAATAATACTACAGCATCTTTCACAACCCAACTACCTAAACGTATAAGGTTGGTTGGAGAATGGGTTGTCGGAGTTTCTGAACTACAATACCCTTGTTCATTCTTAGCCGTTGGTGAAGCTAAAAACCTAATGTTTTATCGCATTGAACCACCAGATAACGAGGAATATTATGTAGATGATGTATTAGAAAAAGCTGTAAACTTTTTCTTAAAGACGATGAACAAATTGTTTATTCTGACAACAAATGGCATATCATAAAAATTCCAGCCGGCAACTATAAAACAATTGAAGACGTTCTGGATATAATTAATAATCACAAGTTAATCAAACCACTAATAAACTTTGAAGGCAATAAAATAACTGAACGAATTTCACTCACTCTAAACACATTTCTAAGCGTACTAGGATTTTCTAAACGGTTAGCATTACAATTGGGTTTTACCCCTGATCAAAATTTGGCAATGCAAAAAAGTGCAAAACATCCTGCAAACATATAGACTGGTATACCCTCGTAAATGTTTGTTTATTGTGAATTGTGAACTCAATTTCGGTGACATTTTATCACCACTTTTAAGAATTGTAAACGTCACTTCTGATAATTATAATTATGGGTGTCACAAAGATATAGTTTACTCTCCGGTACATTACATTCTTGTAATGCGAAGAGAATTTGAGAATATCGAAATGAATATAAGGACCGAAACGGGTACTGCAATGCTATTCAAGTTTGGAACTTTGAATTTAAAACTTCATTTTAAAAAAGTTAAGTAATATGGCTTGTCCGTATCAACAATATTACATGAATCAAGCTGGTAGCGGTATCGGTGCTATTTACAGCGGAGCTCCGTATCAACGAGGGCACGGAATTGGAAGCTGGTTAGGAGGATTATTTCGTTCAGTTCTTCCATTATTTAAATCTGGCGCTAAAGCGGTAGGGAAAGAAGTGTTGAGAACTGGAACTAATATTTTGGGTGATGTCATAGAGAATAAACCAATCAAAGAATCTTTCATAGATAGAACGCGCAAAGCCGGTCAAAATCTGAAACGGAAAGCCGATGTTAAAATCGAAAATTTAATGCAAGGATCGGGATGTAAAAAGCCTCGTCAAAAAAATATCTAGTCATTCATCACCACTTGGTAACAGAAAAACGTTAAAACCTAAGCGAAAAGTTTCTAATCTTGTTTACAACGATAGATTTGGACAAAATTAATAATGGCTTTTCTCCATGACTAATCTTGTGAATGCGTCAAGTCTGAATTAGATTTATTTGCACTCCCGTCA
Source organism: Abscondita cerata (assembly GCA_030710515.1). Taxonomy (NCBI): domain Eukaryota; kingdom Metazoa; phylum Arthropoda; class Insecta; order Coleoptera; family Lampyridae; genus Abscondita; species Abscondita cerata. Next base: position 49,747 of record JALBCR010002660.1, on the reverse strand, counting down.
ACTCAAACTTCTATTGAATCGGGAGAATGGATTTTTTATAAACCATTATCTTTGCTGAGTGACGATGCACCGATTGAATTTGTAGTGCCTGGAAATGGTAATGATTTCCTGGACTTAAGTCAAACAATGCTCTACATTACAACTAAAATTGTGAAGCAAGATGATTCAATGTTATCAGTTAACAAAGTTGTAGGACCTGTGAACAACTGGACGCATTCGCTATTTAATCAAGTTGAAGTTTATTTAAACCAAAAACTTGTTTCACCATCAAATAATACTTATGCTTACCGATCATACATTGAAACGTTGTTAAATTATGGACCAGATGCAAAAGAATCGCATCTAACTTGTAGTTTGTGGTACAGAGATACACCGGGAAAATTTAATGAGTTGACAGAAGATAACGTTGGATTTAGTAAACGTAAAACATTAACATCTACGAGTAAACATGTTGAAATGTTAGGACATGTGCATTCGGATATATTCAATCAAGAAAAATTGAAATGAAAATAAAATTTGTTCGTTCAAGAGACTCATTCAATTTAATGGAGGCATCAGGATCTACGTCCAAAGTTAAAATTTTAGACGCGAGTTTATTGGTAAGAAGGATGAGAATTAATCCTACAATACTTCTTGCACACACGAAAGCGTTAAAATCTGCAACTGCAAAATATCCAATAACTAAAGCTGATGTTAAAGTGTTAACCATTCCATCAGGACTTCAATCAAAATCTTAAGATAATGTGTTCTTCGGTCAATTGCCAAAACGTTGCATTATAGGATTTATATCGAATAAAGCGTTCAATGGAGATTACGCTGTTAATCCTTACAATTTTCAACATTATAAAATTAATTACCTCTCACTATACATTGACGGGCAACAAATACCATCCAAACCACTTCAACCCGATTTTACAAAATCTACATATGTACGAGCGTATCATACATTATTCTCAGGAACCGGTATTCATTTTCTAAATGAAGGAAATGGAATCTCTCTCGAAGATTATGCCAAAGGTTACTGTTTGACAGCATTTGACTTAACCGCAGATCTCACTGCAAATATGAATTTCCAGTGGAATCTTGTAAAAACGGTTCTCTGCGAATAGAGGTAGGGTTTGAAGATGCATTGGCGGAAACTGTAAACTGTTTAGTATACGCAGAGTTTGACAACGTTATCGAGATTGATTGATGGTTGATTTCAGTAGTTGAAAACCTACCAGTTATTAAACAACGTCTCACCAGAATAGATGCTTTTGTTGACATACAGGGATTTCTAGGAGAAGATAAAAAATTTATTTCTAAGGAAATTGGTATCGTGTCTTCCGATGGACATTGTTGTAAAGTTTTATTTATAAAACCACCAAGTCATTATTCAAAGTTGCTAAATTTAGTAAAACGAGAAATCCGTTATTTAGAAAATTATTTTCACGGATTACGGTAGAGTGATGGCTACATTAATTACGAAAATTTTGAAGACGAGCTTGCAAAAATGTTAACACCCTTTAACACAATTTTTGTGAAAGGTAGCGAAAAACAATACACTTTAAAATTTTTAAATAAACCAATAATAAACATGGAAGGGATTGAGTGTCCATCTTAAAGCATTAAAGAAAAATATGGAAGCAGTCAAATGTCTTCATCATAATGAAAACCCGTCTTGTCCATTGGAGCATGCATTAATTTTATGCGAGTGGTCTAGAACTAATGGTAAAGATGTACCAGGTCAAGCTTGCACACCAACTGAAGAGTATTCCGAGCATCAAGAATGTACAACGCATTGTCTGTGCTTCTAATTAACTTCCTCTGCGTATGCCGAGACCTGCCGCTGTAATTGCAAACACCGATCCCTCAAACAAACCAGGGCAACATTGGGCTGCGTTTTTCATCGATGAATATGGAAACGGAGAATACTTTGATTCATTTGGAAGACCTCCTGAAAATAATCACCAAAAATTCTTAGATCGTAATTGTCGAACTTGGATTTATAACGCTCAAACACTGCAAGATTTCCATTCAGGTTTCTGCGGTCAATATTGTCTCTTGTATTTATTTTTTAAACTTTGTAATATTAATACTTTAGAATTTTTGGGAATGTTTAATAATAATTTAATTAGAAACAATCATTTAATAATTTTGATGTACAATTTATGTTTTACGAAAACAAATTTGTTAGATTTATAAAAATTTCAATTGTTTAAAATTCATATAAAAGATTTACATGCATTTTCGAGAAAAAACGCAAACAATACAATTAATTAATGGTGAAAAAGATGAAAATGGATTAAACATTAATAAAAGAATACAAATTAATAAAGCTAAGAATAAATACTAAACATGAATAATTCATATTTAAAAGTGTTAAATTAAAAATTAAAAATCAGTACCTAAAACTAACATATACATAAACCTAACGCTAACAGTATTTACATGTAATAAAATAAATAAGTACATAAATAAATAAATACATAAAAAATAAAGCTATTCATTCCAGGAACATTTGATAAAGCTAAAAAAACCATTACAATGTGATCACAAACGGTATCCGTATGGTAACGTGTTTAAATTATCCTCAACCCGACGCCTCTTTGTATATTTTGCCCTAAAAACTTTTTTTTTCGGGTTTGGATAGAACATCAAACGCTGCGTTTTGTTTCGACGTTGTTAAGAACCATGTCTTTAAGGGAATCAAAATTTACAACTTGCGAGTTTTTGAAGTTTAATGTGATGCCTTTAATTTTGCACACGTACTCGTAAGTGTGTGACTTAGTTGACCACACCTTAAAGGCATAGTTCTTAGGGCCACCACTAACATATTCTGTTATTTTACTACCAGGCCCGTAACATTCGATCTCGTCTGTCATGTCTCCTAGGAAATCACCTGTTACAGGGGTCTATTTGCCTGGTTTCTCTGTAAAAATAACCGAATCTGTATCGAAGTATAAGACACGTCTGTCCAACTGTTTCAAGTATTTGTAGAATTCTAGACGGTCGTTTGCGGTGGTGTACGCAGCTAGGGCTACATTAATCGTGTTAAGGGGTATGATACCTTAATTCGGCTTGTCCCAGTTTAAAATTAGGGTGTCATCATTAACAGAAGTAAGAGAGTGGGCTTCCACAGAAGGATCGGTCAACATCTTAAATAGATTATACGGATCTTGTATGATCGAGGTTTGCATTAGATTTTCCCGTTAGGCAAACTTACCCCAAAAGCTGTTTAAGCATAATTTGGCAATATACCCCATACCCGGATTTACACCTATGTTGGATGTATCCAATGCAACCCTCTCTCTCTCGAGATATTCAGATATGTACCGATCCCTCGATTGGTCATCCGTAAACCACGAAAGCCACCACGAACTTTCTTGTTTCAGCTTTAAAAAGTTATCAACATAAGTTCAAAATAAACCTCCAGACCTAGAACCCTGGATATACTGTGCAATCTCGTACTCCTAAACTTCTAAAATTTCTAAAATTTTATATCCTTGTGATAGCGCTTCACGAAGTTCGTCCGCTACCCATGTACCAGTACAGTCACCGTTAAACAAAGATTCTCCACACAACCTGCAGAGGATGAACATAAGTTTACCGTGCATTTTAGAAGGTAAGACCGGATGATATAAGTTTGAAGGTGGTAAAACAGTGCATTTGACAATGTCTTCCACCGAATCTAAAGATAACTGGCGGCATGTCTCGTCCCAGATGTGAATTTGCGGATGCTCTACAGGATATTTCCCGTACTTATTCACAAACAAGTACAGAGAACAAACATCCAGGTCATATCTCAAATTCCTCAAAGTTTTATCTATTTAGAATTATTTTTAAGATTTGGGTAATAACATTACAATAGAATATTCACAATTAGTCGTTTTTAGAAATCATTCTTACAATAAAGAAAAATAATGTTTGACGTCATTAGAGCTAATTACGTTTTCTAATTATTCTATTGCAGTTTATTTTCAACCACTAGTTCTGCTGCTGCTAGTGTATGTATTGCTAGGGGTAAGTACATTTACAATTATTTTTGATTTAGTTTTGATCCTGTATTTACTTTTTTGCGTTGCATGTTTTTTAGTTCCATTCAAAATCAGTTTTTTACCAAATTTGTTTTTTAATTTATGAACCCACATTATTCCGTCATACAATAATTATTCTAAAATGCATGCTGTAGTAACTCCTTTTAATTCTGCCTGTTTAATGAGCATTTTTATTTTGTGTATCGTTGATTTTTGATTTTAATATGTATTTTTAATTTAATAAACATTTTATATCCTAATCACTTTATTTTACATTTTGGATGTAGTATGAGGCGGCACTAGATGTTCAACATATTTATCAATCAATTATCGCAACGTGTTTTTTAATTCCGCCATTTTGATTTTAACGTTGATTTCTCAGCGTTAAGTTTCGAGTTTACGATTAATTATTTAATATTTAAAAAATTCGATTCAATTTATTACATTTTAGTGTTTATTTTAATTTCTTTTTTTCGATTTACAGAGGATGAAGACCGTTGGAGAATATGCGTGTTGGAAAAGGATGCAGCACAACCACATCTCTATCTGAGTAGATGAAGTGTTGCAAAACAACAATTTAAATTTCACGTTTACCCGCAATTAAGGAAAACGGGCAGGGTGTTGACGTGAAGGTCACGCTCCAAATATTTCTTGATTAAAAGAAATAGGTATCACCGCCGAAGAGGTGACCGAAAGGTGGATCCCAAAATATAAGATCAGAGAAAAGAAACGATTTGTGACTTCAGTTCATTATTAGAACAGGCTCGAAAAACGAAGAGAAAACTTGGATTAAAAATTAACTGGAGCGAGGTAAAAACACGAAGGAAAATCGTGGAGGTGACATAAATTAAACTTCAATTTTTTAGGATCGCCTTAATTTATGTGGTGGTCTTGTGTTTAGTAAAATTAAAAATTAAATAAAATTATAGTGGTCGAAGAGCAGAGTGCTGCTTAAGAATTTGGGCAAAGGGATTAGTATTCTCATTTAAAGACAGGGGGGGAGGGAGGGTTGTGATAGGATCTTGAGCGCCAAGGAGGCCCTTTTGGCAAAGACGTCGACCAGGGGGATATAAACCCCCTTTTTGCCAAAAAAAAAAAAAATAAATAATAGCCCCCAAAAAAAAATGGACGCTCACGCGTAAGTAATTACATAAAGTTAACACTTAATGTAAAACTTAAAACTAAACTTAGCTGATGTCGCTCTCGGGATGGCCGGTTGCTCTCGTCAGGTGAGGCTTCTTTGGGACGGTCGCCTTGGCCGGAGGAAAATTTCTGTCGAAGAGGGCTGGATGCAGCTAGCCAAAGATTCTTCGGAGTGTTGAATAAAACTCAGGAAGAATAACGCCGTCAAGTATTTTTATTGTCGATAAGTAAATAAATGGTATTAAATAACTAGTCACGCAAGATAGTCTACATTTCAGGCGTGAAGGCCACAATTAATACTGATAAGAGTTTGATCTCTTGGGCGCAATTAGGGAAACTTGAGTTAAACTCGCTAAAATGCAAAAAAAAAACGATTGTACAAATAAGTAAAGGAAAGGTACTCTTCTCGTGGGTTTGCGCTATTACTTGAAGGGGAAGTAAGGTCATGCGTCGAATTTCTCATGAATAATCCGACGAAGGGAAGACCTTACAATGCAAATAAGGAAGTGAATTAACTTTAAGCGGGAGAAGGCAATTATTTGGGCTATACTTTCAAATGTTTCAATGTTTCAAATATTTGCGGTTTCTGCAAGAAAGGAAAAAAAACAATAATTAAAAGATTGCCTAAGAAATAAAATAACAGAAATAGATAAAAAGCAAATATTCAAAATGGCTTCAGAGCGCCATTTGCAAAAATTTTAACGAAACTTAAACTAATTAAGTAATAATTAAATATTTCTTCAAAAATAATACTGAAGTTGTTAAAATTATGACACACAATATTTAATTTAAAAAAAAAACTAAACTAATACAAAGGTAATATTAATTTGCTTACTTGTGCGTGTGCAAGGGAAATATAAATGCGCTGTCGCAGACGACGTCGAAGATAAGCAAATGTGTCGACGTATTTTCCAAGTTCGGCCGACACTCGCACCTGGGAAAGCAAAAGTAGGGAATACCGATAACAAAAATCGGTTTAAAAAAATAATATATAGAAATTATTTAATTATGAAATAAAAAGGTTTTTTTTTTTTAACTTGAGTGTTACTCAAAACGTAATAGAAGAAGAAGATAAACATGTGAATCCTACGTTTGATTAATATTTTACATGTATTGTAGTATTGAATTAAATTTAAAAGAGAGAGAGAGAGAGAGAGAGAGAGACCCCGAGAAAGGAGAGAGAGAGAGAGAAACAGAGAGAGAGAGAGAGAGAGAGACAGAGAAGAGAAGACCCCAACCCTGGCCTCAGTGACAAATGCAAGGTTTTTCATTGGAAGTTTAATTCAAAAAATGCGATTTTCGGGAATAATATGGGTGAATTAAAATTTATTTATTAAACAATAGATTTAAAACAAATCTATTTGCTAGTAATACTGTTAATAAAAATAACGAATATATTAAAAAAACGTATTTTTATTTACATCTACTATATTATTTTTATTCAATTTAATACACCATAATATACAAACTGAGTAAGTTGCAAAATATGAAACTGGCATGTACACTTATGTTAAAGGATATTTTATTGTAAATAATTAATATAAATATTACCTGTAAGTATTGTGATGTATTGTTCAATTTAATTACTTTTGCACCAATTTACAAATGGATAAAAGAACTCGCCCAAGAAATCGCAACTGAATAAAAATACTTTCGCAGTTGATCTGCACCGCTTCTTCAAGACATATTTTGAACTCTGATAGCTCCCTAAAATTAATGATGTACATTTGTAAAAACAAAACCATTGTTTTACTACCCGCACACAAAGGATTGCGATAAAACAAACTCGCGTTGGCCGTCCTTTTTAAATACAGTATCAAAGCATTTTGTAGTAAGATCCAGAAAAGTTCCATTTGCAATACATTCGACCTCTTCAAGACTTTTGATCACATTCAGAAAGTCTACCTTTTCTTTAGAGCACATGTGAATTATAATTTCTTGAAATGAAGATATCAAGAAATTTGAAAGTATTGCTCTTTGGAATTTAAACACTCTACATAATATGGTACAATAATTTCTACGCAAGATTGTTCAAGTATATTTGCACAGTAGAATTCATAATAATCTTCTCCATTTTCAATTCATTATGCTTTCCATGCATTGGTACATGTCCATCCAGTGCTTTTACACGATCAAGCGTAAAATTGACTTTTTTAACCCCATTTTTGGGCGTAAAGTAGAACATTTTGCCCGCGGGCTTAAAAGTGTTACTTTTGCGCCCGTGGGCTTTTGGTTTTTAAATCGTTAAAATTGATCTAATGTATTGCTGGATGCAACCAAATCGCCATTATTGGTGTATATTGTATTGACTATTCTGTAATCAACTTTAACAATATTGTAATGATTGATACGTTTGTTAAAAAACTGTATTCTGTAAACGTTTATGTGCAATTCGCACTTCACACTTCACAGTGCTTCTATTTCACTGCATGAATGCAGCCATCCCTTCTTAAAACTTTAGTAGTGTAATCTCCTTAACCTAACCTTAATCATTTTTCTTCTACTTTTCCCTTCCTTTATTTTCTATTTGCTTATTTTAGTCCTGTTATCGCTTGTTCTCTATGATTTTGCATTCCGTTTTATTATTTCCATCGTAATCCTACTCCTGTATGACAAAACAGTTTTTATAAGGCTAAACACATTTCGAAATCTTTGTTTCGGGTAAGCATAAAATAAGTGTGTAATTTATTATTAATACTCTGCTTGTATTTTAGATTAACAACATGTGGAATGCAATTCAAATAAGGTCGTTTATTTCCAAAACATAGGCCAGACTAGACCTTCACAATCATTAAAACAGACCCTAAATTGTCAATGTCGTCAATGGATAGCTGCGACAATTCCTCTCTGCGGCAAGTCCCAGCAATTCCAATGATTAAAGCCACCTAATTTTTTATATTATGTTAGGTATAATATTATTAATCAAAACAATTTACTTACTTTCATCATTAAAAATCTATTATTTGGAGATTCTATAATAAATTTTAAAATTTGTCCCCTTGTTAAAATTTTTAATTTTTAGGTTTGTATCCGTCCCAATTTCTTTTAGGAATACAGTTACTTTTTTGAAATTGCTTATTTCTAGATTTTCATTAATTGAGATAGCGGCCTTCAACATTGAATAAATCGACCAAGGTGTTGATGATTTAAATACTTCTGACTTCTCAAATAAATATGCTAGAAGCACATTTTTTGATGTCACTGTGAGTGACAAATGAAAAATTATGTAAGGCACCTATGATGGTAATAATACAGTAGATTAACGCAATTTGTAAATGTTTTTACTTTTTGTATACGAAAATAATGAAACGTGTAAAAAATTATGTATGCAGCTCGGTCGTAAAGCTGTTTTAGGCCCTCGTCCTGATTGTGGGCAACGTACATTCCTCTGGGCCTAAAACAGCTACTTTACGCCCTTGCTACATAAATAACTATTTACCGTATTAAAAAAAAAAAAAAAAAAAAAAAAAAGGATTTTGTTTTTAAATAAAAAAAAAAAAAAAAAAAAAAAAAAAAAAAAATAAAAAAAAAAAATTGAAAAAAAAAAAATTTAAAATAAAAAAATGGGGGGGTGTTTTTTTGGTGCTAAGAATTTATTTTTTTTTTAAAAAAAAAAAAAAAAAAAATTTAAAAAAAAAATTTTAAACCTCTAAAAACTTTTTTTTTTAAAATTTTTTTTGTTTTTGGGGGGTTTTTTTTTTAAAGGGGGAAAAAAAAATTTTTTTTTTTTAATAAAACTTTTTTTTTTTTTTAAAAATTAGAGTAAACTCTTATCTCCCGTACTTTCAATATAGAGTTTCATTACGTTATACAGAATATTTCAAAAGTTATAGTCAATTGTATACGAAAATGATACTCATTTCAACCTCCTGTATATCCTGGACAGAACAACCTAATTATAATTCTTTTTTTAAACATAACTTTTGACATTGATACAGTAAAAAAAGTGCTATTTCTTTATTATTAAACCAATGGAATACCTATAGAGCGAGCCATAACGCGAGCACATGATTTTGTCAATTTTTTTAAATGAATTACCCTGTATTTTATTCTAAAAAGTGAAAATACACTTTATGTTCTTTTTATTTTTTAATTACTTGTCAAAAGTAATGGAAATTGTGTCTATTTACAGTTCCATATTTATGAAATGTGGCTTCGCCTACAAAGAGGACAAAATCAAAGAAATCCGTCTGAATATGAATTTGTTGTTGACCCTATGCACAAAACGCAAACCTTCTGGGATAGTCATCGTCAAGTAACTCTTGATGTAACTGGATAGGATATAGATGCATCTTATTTTTACGCAGTATTCTTCGGACAGACCTGTCACTAATGTCACGATAACACGAGATTTCACGTGTACTCAAATGTGGATTATGGGTAACTTCAAGCATCGCGTTTAATTCATTTTCTCCGTTAAGTACAAGTTTTGTCCTTTCCCTTTTTTCATAAACTACTAAATTCGTACCTTTCCAACGTTAGTTTCTCGGGTTGTCTTCGTGCGGGATATTTCTTTTTGTAAATTCTTTGTGCTAATACACTATTTTTTATACATTCTCCCAGTACCCATATCTTGTCTGTTAATTCCTCAACAGGATAATTCATTGCGAACAATATTTAAGTAGTTACAATTCAATAAACACTACACGATTTCAAAGAAGTTTGTGAAATAATAGGCTACTAATACTTACTGAATAGTATACTGTCCTTTGTTCACTGCTAACTTGATATTATACAAATTTTTAAAATAAATCTCTTTCTGTTACTAAATTACAAATTTCAATCACAAAAAGTATTCAGGCTTCAGTATATGAGCCTATTACAATGATCGTAAGAGAACCCAAATTGTTTCAATATTTTTCTACATTGGCTCAATATACAGTTCAATCGTGGACCAATATGTAAATAAAACAAAATGCAATATTGTAAGTTGGTAAGTTATATTAGCTAATGATTAGAAATTATATTGGTCCAATATTACCAAATACATTATTTCATTATTACGCCAAGTTGTAAAATAATATTGAACCAACTTCATTTCAATCACAAATCACATTAGTTTATTATACTCAAACAATTATTATATTCCAGAAGAAATACATAATATTGTCTACATTAATTTATAATAGTAGTTATTAGTTCTTTTTATCTTCCCTTTTTCCCAACCTCACGGTCTCCAGTGGTAGCTAAAGCTGGGCCAATAATCTTTAATTTTACGCATTCTTCAGCGTTAGTAAATTTAGATTGTACTGCCACTAAAAACATAATACTAATAATAATTTTTTAACGTTATTTAAAAAGTAAATGTAATCAGCTTTACGACAAATGTTTGCACCACGCATGCGCCATTCTAAAATTTACATACATTTTACATTTCCCTATTGTTGAAAATGTGAACTTCAAAATTGTTGTATAATGAACTACTTTTGTGCCGAATTTATTTACTTTACTGCCAATTTTTTGCTACTTTAGTGACGATTTCGAAAAAACTAATTTTCTTGCTCACTATTCTTTTCATTATTGATTGAGACTAGAAAACACATTACTATTAAAACAATATAAAACGTACTTTTATGAGCATTAAAAGCTTTCATTATTTTTCTACGTTTAGTAACTCGAGACATCTATAGTAAATGTGACCATGAAAGCATTAACATATAATATAAGATACTAAAGATAGGTACTAACCTCTACTCAATAATTTTAACAATACATTAAAAACGTAAAGTTTTATAGGTTAGAAATATAGAGTACTAAAGGAGTGTTTGTTAGATAAGGTTACTGATACACCTGCCAACTACCGATTTCAAGCCGTACGTCAAATTGAACATCAAAATATGAAACATGAAAAATAATCTAAATGACAGGTATAAGTCGCGGGGCTCACCAGGTAGCGCCAATTGATTCATGCCGGGGACCTATTTATGATTATACAAATAAAACCAATCACTTTTACATTGGTTCTACATACAGGGTGGTGCTTTTGAAAACGGGTCATAGGGATTTAGCATTGTGAACTGGTTTTTTTGGAATTCCTGCTCGCCCTTTCAAGTGACAAAAATGGTTTTGGTTACAAAACTCAGCTAAAATTATTGCGCATATCAGAAATCAACTGAATCACACGGTCATTTTGAAAATTCATCAATAAAAATTAGTAATTTTTGATGCTTATTTATTGTAACCTTCCTATTTAATTTAGTTGTAATATCATTCGAAGCTGTTCCTTAGAAATAAAGCTTTTTATTTGCTTATTAATGACTTTTCTTTCAGCCTTATTGTCAAAACTTAGGAATGTTGATTGTTTAGGCAACCCAACACTATTTTTCTTTCATTATCAAAACTTACTTTTATTTTTATTGACAAATTTTTGAGTGAAATTCAGCTGACTCCTAATAGCAACAGCTATACGGACTAATTTTAGCTTCATTTTGATAGCAAAACCATTAACCTATGACCTGTTTTCAAAAGCACCACCCTGTATAAGTCTAATAATGGGTCTATATTTAACCTGAATATTGAATTAGATTAGTAATTCTACATTCAGCTAATATCGACTGAATATATTTTATACAATATTGGCGTTGTCTTGTTTGGTGATATCGGTCCAATATTCAAACATTGGACCAATATAGAGCCAACATGTAGACAACATTTATAGATACATGGGAAATTAAATATGAATAATGCAGACAGCAGTTTTAGAGCACTTGAAGTTTGTTTTGTACTTGTTAATACTTATTTAACAAAAGAGTGTATTAATAAGGGCGATTAACAATCGAGGAATTTTAAGGCGTGAGCTAAGGGCGCGCGTAAATGTTTAAGATTGTTAATCGCCGTTTAATTCAAGAGTTAGTTACACAACTTTTCCGTCGACCGTACTTAGTACCTTTTAAAAAATTATAATTTAATAATTTTAGAGAAGATATGCTATTTGGAACGCACCTTTAGAAAGTACCTTTGTAAACTCACCAAAATTTTTAAATTATATAACATAACCTAACTTCATTGTTTCTACTTTATTGTGAGCTCTGCCTTTGATCATTCTCTACCTTTTCGTCTTTTGTATGGCTATTTGCCAACAGACAGGATTGATTATTTTGCAGGTTTTGCAACATTTTTATCGGGATCATATTAGCTTAAGATTTTTTAACGATGAAGCTTGGTTTCACCTTAATGGTTTTGTTATTTCACAAAACGTGCACATGTAGAGTTTATAAAGAAAACATTTTGTTAAAGTGACATTTAAAATGTCATTTATGTGCTATCATTAGATTTAGATGCACATTCAAAAAATATACAACGTGTTCAATTTAAAAATCAAAAGTTAGTGTCACTTCCGGCAAAACCTAAATTGCAAATAAAATAATTTTTAGGGCAAAAGGGTCGCTTATTATGTCTAAGATATCCCAAGTTTCAATCAATTACCTTCAAGAATCAGAAAAGAATTGGCGATGTACTATAGTCCTGTTACACACGGTATACTTGCTTCATATGCATTTTAAACATTATATAGTATTGTAATACACAATGTTCTAAATAATCGGTATAAAACAGCGCGTTAACGAAACCGTTTGCTATGATGGATTGGTAGGTATGCCTTGAAAAATCAATTGCTTCGAATTTTAGAAAAACCATCGTGCCATTACCCATAGTAAGAGGTAGCAGAAAGGGCTAACACCTTTCCGGATTAGTTGCAATATGTAAGCAAATACATATGATATTCAAAAGTGATATGGCAATAAAAGTATAAATATTAAAAGGAGTAAAAGTTATAAAATAATTAAAATATTGATAAAATAAAAACCATTGTGGTGGGGTTGAGACAGGAAGGATGGGTCGGACCATGCCCAATTTCTAATCAGCTCTTTCTTGTAGTAGACCAGACCTACTGTGAAAAAATCAAGGTTCCAGATGCTTCCTGTGAGGTGCTATCGCGCGTACTAACTTGCAGGCTTGCTTGATTGCTTCCTTGCTTATTTACAGACATAGGTTTTTCGGACTTTCTGGATCACAGGAATGAGCTATCAAAAAACGGTTTTTACCAAAAGACGTGGAATTTCGAGGCCAATAATCGTTCAACGAGGTATTTTTTAGTTGGGTAGATGGTTAGGTCAGAAAATGCGAAAAAGTGGTTTTACCATCTGGACGATTATGTTGCTTCCAGAATAGCTTGCTTTATCAGGAATACAAGTTGTCAATTATTACTCATTTTAAACAATAATGTAAAAACAATTTGAGGAAGTTCTCAGTATGTGGACTTGCGGCTAATATAATTTCCACCATATCTTTAATAAATGCATTTAGAAATAGTTGTAGCGTGACGAATTTTACTAAGGACGTGGAGTCTCGATTGTTTTGTTTTTTTTTGTTTGAGAGATAATTTTTTTGCACTTGAATTTTTCACTGAAATATCGTTTATGTTAGACGTATATTATATTCTTGTGTATTCATTTACATTTATTATCATATAAGTAAAATAAATCGTTATACTGGGACTCGACTCGTGGCCACATTTACTTCTCTGGAAAGTGTAATTATGCACGAACGTAAACTGAATATTTGTATTAGTGCTACAGTGACTTAAATTTTTTAATTGAATGAATGTTAATATTAATTATGTTATAGCAGAGACTGTCATGTTGAAGTTGAAACTTGGTGAGAATTTTTAACGTATACAGAGGAATTTTTAAACCAACAGTGGATTGCATTATTCTACCAGTGGCATGCACAGAGGTAGCGTTTGAGGTATAATTAAAGAAAATTATGATTTTTAATTTCGAAGAATTATTGATTTTGGATCCAAATTAGATAATAATGTATCACAAACCTATTTTTTAAATAAAACAGCGGACATATTGACATGATAATCCGTGGCCTATTTCTTTGTTGAAAATACTAAACTTACATTAGGAACAATCAAATTTATAAACACTTTTTATGAAATTGATTTACTAGAAACATTTCATATCACCTATAAAATAAAATTAAAAATTATAAAAATTTATCAGAAATTTTTTATAAAATCCAAGTGTTATCTAAGAAAACAAATGTTCGAGGTGTTGCCAAATTCAAGTTGGCTGCATGTGATTCCACAAACTTCGTTCTTAAAGCTACAATGTAGAATTATTGACAAAGAACACGTCTGTTTTCATCATTTTTGTAAGTGTTTAAGAAAACATATTTTTTCCGCATATACAGGGTGATTTAAATGGTTTATGACTTTGTGCGAAGCATCAATCGTGTTTTGCATTCTTTTGATGGGAGATTTATTTGGTGCGTGCGTAATATCAGATTTTCGTTGTATCTCTTCGTTATATTTCGTACAGTTCCTAACAAGACATTGAAAGCATCACCCACTCTCTGAAATAATTAATTTCTAACATTGTTGCATAAAAAGTGCTATAATTCACTTATGTGTTGTACAGACAGCACGAAAATTATCACCTTTTTATGTTCAGAATATTTTAACAATTTTGTTAGAAACATTTGAGATTGGAAGTTTAAAACTCGACCGGGCATTTTTTTAAGATAAACACGTGTATTCAATAACAATGATTTTCATTGCAACGCACTTACTAGAAATAATATTCGGCGTTGCCAGGGTTACGCAATCCAAAGTAGTGAGTAACTTTTAAAGTTCCACTCGTCACCTGAATTTTTGTGTCGGCCTTCAGTGTTTTCTTTCCAGCATGTCACCGTTAACCTAAAATACATGACAAATGTCACGGTTAACCTAAAATGCAAGACACATATTTTGTATTTCCCACTCCCACTTGTCACGTGATATTTTAGTGTCGTCTTTCAGTGTGTTTTTCTTCTAGCATGTCACTGTTAACCTAATATATATGATAAATGTTAATCTAAACTACCTTACATGAAGGCACTGTTATTTTTTATGATAAACGAGATAAGATTATAAAAATAAAACGTTTCCATTTAAAAAAATCGATTTTTGACAAGTTTTTCAATAAAATGTTTACCTTCCTTGTTTGACCACCCTGTATTAATATTTATCATAATAGCATAGAGAATATGTTAAAGTAATTCTTCCTCTACAAAGAAGTCACCTTAAATTAAATAATACAAGTTCCCGTATAGGTGAAATTGATACTTCTGTGTTGGCCTGCAAATGTCATTTTTGACATAAAATCTTGAATAAGTCAGAAACGGCTAGGTATAGAACATCATACATCGAAAATGTTCAAAATTTGTCGTAGAATCTAAAAATCTAAGAATATATAGTGTTCTATTTCAAATGACAAAGTTGATAGTTACTTCCGATATAACCGGAAGTGCTACCATCTTAAAAATATTTTAACTGAGTTGGCCCTGATGACATTAACATGTGACAAAGTTTTCAATATGTAATTTAATAATCTACATTGTACTTTTAATAATACAGACAGAAGTACAAAATAACTTAAAGATTGATTACATACACAAAAAGAAAATAAAAGGTAAAATGTAGAAAAAATGTGATTAAATGTATTTAATTATTTGTTACTGTTCAAAATCTTCAAATTGCGCGTTGCAACACAAATTAAATTTACCGCGCTTTGAACCGAATTTTCTGATTGGTGAACGATAATTGCGGTTTTCCGGATCAGAGCGGCGAGCGGACATCTTGTAACTCGTTCTTGGTTCCTGGGCGGATAACCTTTCGTTTCGAAGCTAAAACTTAATATAAACAGCTATGTGGCTTTGATAATTTTACAATAATTAAGTGTGGATATTTGATAACGACTATTTACGCCGTAAGTGGGTCTCTTTACTATTATTTTGTGGATTAAGCAGTTTATATTTATTGCTAATTACGACATATGATTTAGCACGTGTCCTATATTGTATGTCTGGATACAATCCTGGGGACGCTGGAAGGGGTTATTACCTTTGTCATTGGTGACACAAAACTGGCCTGCATTTCTACGGTCGCCGATCTCGGGGACGCCGGACCGACACACCTCCTGCGGTCTAGGATATTTACAAGCAGTGCGCCCGTGGTTTACCGCGACAAGTACGACTCCTAGAATTGCGTTTTCTATCATATACCAGGGAACTCCTTCCAAACTTCCAGTAGCTGTAGCATTAACAAGGACCTCGTTATCAACTTTACGTACGACAGAACCAAACCAAACGTTTTAAGAAACAATTCATATTTTGCATGCGGTCGAAACCAAAGTACACGCGACATCAAGCGGTCATACTTATAGTATTTATCTTTAGTATTTTAAGACTATTTGTGATTAGGGGTAGCTTCCATATTTCCACGCTAGTGTTGTCGGCACGAACTCCTTCAGAGTTTCGAGGGATTGGCGAACAGAAAGGTCTTTTGGTTTGGCAGAAGCTACATCCTATATTTGAAACCTGTACTAGTAGCTATAAGCCACCGCGTTGTACGTGACGAGTGTACATCCAGTTTCGTATCCACCAATCTTAAATTGGTGCGCTATCCATAACTAACTGTAATAAACGAGAAACTTAACTGATTTATTTTAAAATTTATTCCCTTAAAATTTTTTTTTATTTTTTATTTTTTTTTTTTTTTTTTTTTTTTTTTTTTTTTTTTTTTTTTTTTTTTTTTTTTTTTTTTTTTTTTTTTTTTTTTTTTTTTTTTTTTTTTTTTTTTTTTTTTTTTTTTTTTTTTTTTTTTTTTTTTTTTTTTTTTTTTTTTTTTTTTTTTTTTTTTTTTTTTTGTTTTTTTTTTTTTTTTTTTTGTTTTTTTTTTTTTTTTTCTGTTTTTTTTTTTTTTTTTTTTTTTTTTTTTTCTTTTGTTTTTTTTTTTTTTTTTTTTTTTGTTTTTTTTTTTTTTTTCTTTTTTTTTTTTTTGTTTTTTTTTTTTTTTTTTTTTTTTTTTTTTTTCTAAAAATTTTGTTTTTTTAATTTTACAGCCTGTATAAAAGCAACGTCTTTGTGTTTAACGTTTAGTCTTGAAGCATCTCTACAGTGCTCATCTTAAAATGGCTGGTAAATTCAAATTCAACTTTACCAAAAAGAACGCAGTTCCGTATCATAGGCCACGAATCACCAGTGTACAGACCTTCAGAAGTGGACTACAAAATGTATAACGAAGCTCGAAAATCGTATCGTGTTACAACAGATGAATACTGCAAACAGAATCTCGAGCAAGGTGAGAAAAATACATTGCTTAATGAGGTATTTATCCTGTTAAACAATAGTTATACCAAATCAGCATGTTTCGGGATCGATGTTTACAACAATTTCAAACCGTGTTTAAAAATAATTAAACAGGGATTTAATTGTGCAATACAGTTTACACTTCCACAATTTAAAACGTTTCTAGGCGTGCTAGATGATATGATTAACGCTCTGCAATATAAAGATGCTGAAGTTACGAGCTTGAGGAGTATATCGTACAACAGGTTTGAATGCAGTTAGATTTGCACCGAAGAAGAGTGATGAAAAGTATCAGCTGTATTTAGGACTTAGTTCGCTACAGTCAATTAGAAAAATGAAGAACTATTTTATATCGCGGATGCAAAAATTAGAAAAATGTGATTTTCAATTTAATCAGTTTATAGAAAATGTAGTTGACGTAGTTGATAAAAAGAAAAACGTTGGTTATGAAGAGGTTCTAGACATGGATGTAATCGGGTATAAAGAGTCCAATAAAGTGTTGGATGAAAAACATAAAGACAATAATATGTTGCAAGACTTAGTTCATAAATTTCCACATTATGTAACCGTTCAGGTAAAAAATTATATGGAATCTTACGATGATCGGTTTTTGTATAAATAGTTTTGTAATTTTTTCATCACTGTATAATTTAACAAATAAAATATATAACACGTTTCAATAAATTTTTTTTTACTTTACATTTAGTCACTGAGTGGTAACATGTATCAATTTGAACACCCATTCTCTGCGATTGTTGCCGGCCCCTCAGATTGTGGTAAATCATACTTTATTGTAAATTTCTTAAAAGTAATAAATGTAGTATGTGATACTAAATTTGAAAAAATATTCTGGTTTTACGACGAGTGGCAAACCCTTTACAAAAAATTACCTGTGGTGCAATTTCAAGAAGGCTTACCGAGAATGGATCTGTTTAACGGTGTAGAACCTGTTTTAATAATAATTGATGATTTAATGCGTAAAGCAAATGCTTCAATTGTGGATATATTTACAAAAGGTTGCCATCACCGTAATTTAAGTGTGTTTATCTTAACTCAAAATATATTTCATCAAGGAAAAGGCCAGCGCGACATTTCTTTAAATACGCATTACATTGTATTATTTAAAAACCCGCGCGATAAAGCCCAAATTAAACATTTGACAAGACAGATTTGTCCTGGAAATTCTAAATTTTTAGAAGAAGCTTACATTGATGCTACATCTAAACCTCATGGCTACCTACTCTTCGATTTAAAACAATCTACACCGGATTTAGTTCGTTACCGAAGCTCGATTTTTAACGAAGACGGCGCATGCTGTGTTTACGTTCCCAAAAAGGATTTAAATACACTCGTCAGATACATTTGTAATAATCTATCAATAATGCCCAAGGTGCTTGTTAAACACTCTAAACTTCTTTGTACATTAGCGAAACTTGGAAATAAAGAACGTCTTGCATTACTAAAATGTGCAGACGATAAACAAGTTCATTGCATCTGCGAATGCGTATACAATACTTTAAAGGAAAAATTTCTTTATCACGTCACCAGAAATCACGACTTTCGCATCTTGAGAAGATTAGTAAAACCTGAAGAACCTACGAGGATGTATTTATATCTAGTTAGCCTAGGCCAGTTCTTTGCATAAACAAAATATTGCGTTACCATAGCAACGAACAATAACTTATTATAAGTGTCAGTGTAAAGTTTGACGTCAAAAAAGTAAACCAGATTCACGCAATAAATTAAATGAAAAAAGATGTCCACCGAAATTATGAAAATCGAAAAATTGGAGTATCGAGCCATCATCAAGTACCTGTATTTAAAAGGGTTAAGAGGTAAGCAGATTTACAAAGATATGTAATAGCCTTGGTAATCAATGTCCTTTGTATGCGACCGTCAAAAATTGAAATGCAACCTTCAAAAGAGGTAAATTTTCCATTGAAGATGATGACTGATCGGGAAGGTCAGTTTCTGTGTCTGTCACATGCGAAGAAGATGTTACTTGTACCAACGGAATTAGTACAACAAATGAAATCATCAGAAACTGTTGGAAATAATGTTTTAACACAACTAGATAACGAGATGTACAATATTTTGAATTCTAAACTTTCTGATCACGGTAAATGGATGCAGTATAATCAAGTTCTTCAAAGATACTTACATTTTGCCGATGAAGTTTGACAACCTGTAAGCATACCAATACAAGAAGAATCTATACCAATACAAGAAAAATCTAAAGGTATGTCTGACGCTGAAATTGTAGATACACTTCTTAGTATGTATAAGAAAAAGGTGTTAGTTTCATGAAAATGTTAAATGCTTCGAGTGATATAATGTGGGACAAAACGAAACTGTCGCGATAAAAGGTAAAATAATTCCTTCGTCAAATACTATAGACTTGGTGCATGACGCAATCAGACCTCGAAAAATACGAGTCCAATAAGTTGGCCACAGTTTGCAACGTTTATAAAGAAGTTAATTTCCCGCACAAACTAATCGGAAATTTGAAACGGTAAAGTGTAGTATCTCCAGTAGAACAAAATTTTGAACTTAAAAAGTAGATAACGAAGCGAAAACCTTGATACATCGGGCAAGATCAAGAAGTCCTATACAAAAAGGAACTCCAACAAGTACAAGAACATCACCACCGCTGAGTA
Source organism: Abscondita cerata (assembly GCA_030710515.1). NCBI lineage: Eukaryota > Metazoa > Arthropoda > Insecta > Coleoptera > Lampyridae > Abscondita > Abscondita cerata. Next base: position 29,796 of record JALBCR010002660.1, on the reverse strand, counting down.
AAACACCATCAACATTTTAAATTGGGAAAATTTGAAACTGTAATAGTGGAATTAAACAGGACATATTTCGACCCTGCTAATGAAGTTGGATTTGCTGGGTGCAAATTCTTTAATACAAAGTGTAAAAATAGATATTCAAGAAATGACGTAGGAAACTGGTTACAGAAGCAAGAATTGTATACTGTACACAAACCTGTTAAAAAGCGTTTTCGAGAAATAAATATATTCTAAATAATATGTTTCAATTATGGCAGGCAGATTTATGCGATATGCAGAGTATGAGGAAACATAACGATAACTACAATTACATATTAACAGTAATCGATGTTTTCACCAAAAAAGCATGGGTGCGACCTATTAAATTTAAAACTGCTAAAAATATTACTGATGCAGTTACTAATATTTTTGAAGAAGCTCAGAACGTTCCTGAAAGTATTCAAACAGATAAAGAAAAAGAATTTATCGCTAGACCTGATCAAAAATTTTTTAAAGACAAAAACATTACTTTTTATGTGACTAATAATCCTGATGAAAAAGCTGCTGTAGTAGAACGATTTAATGGAACTCTTAAAACAAGAATGTGGCGTTATTTTACTTATTCAAACTCTGACCAATATATCAACGTATTACAAGGTTTGGTGTTATCTTATAACAGCAGATACCATCAAAGCATAAAAATGGCTCCTAATGATGTCAACGACCAAAACATTTTACAAGTTCGGAAAAATCTATACCATGACGGTCTAATTCAGCGCTCACCTAAATATAAAGTGAATCAACATGTAAGAATTAGCAGAAACAAATTAGTCTTCGAGAAAGGTTACACTGCAAATTGAAGTGAAGAAATATTAAAAATAGTTAAAGTTATAAAACGCAAACCGCCCGTCTATTAAATTGTGGATTTAAACAGTGAACCAATTGAAGGAACATTTTATGAAGAAGAACTACAACCAGTTACAATTGATTACAACACAACGTACAAAATTGAAAAAGTTTTAAAAGAAAAAGGTAAAGGTCGAAATAAACAATATTTTGTAAAGTGGAGTGGGTACGGTGAGAAATTTAATTCCTGGGTATTCGCAAAAGATTTACAACAATTATGAATTTTGAGAACGAATTTCACCTAACACTGTTAAGCAATAGTTCAATAAACTATTTTCCTAATAATACTACAGCATCTTTCACAACCCAACTACCTAAACGTATAAGGTTGGTTGGAGAATGGGTTGTCGGAGTTTCTGAACTACAATACCCTTGTTCATTCTTAGCCGTTGGTGAAGCTAAAAACCTAATGTTTTATCGCATTGAACCACCAGATAACGAGGAATATTATGTAGATGATGTATTAGAAAAAGCTGTAAACTTTTTCTTAAAGACGATGAACAAATTGTTTATTCTGACAACAAATGGCATATCATAAAAATTCCAGCCGGCAACTATAAAACAATTGAAGACGTTCTGGATATAATTAATAATCACAAGTTAATCAAACCACTAATAAACTTTGAAAGCAATAAAATAACTGAACGAATTTCACTCACTCTAAACACATTTCTAAGCGTACTAGGATTTTCTAAACGGTTAGCATTACAATTGGGTTTTACCCTGATCAAAATTTGGCAATGCAAAAAAGTGCAAAACATCCTGCAAACATATAGACTGGTATACCCTCGTAAATGTTTGTTTATTGTGATATTGTGAAACCTCAATTTGTCGGTGACATTTTATCACCACTTTTAAGAATTGTAAACGTCACTTCTGATAATTATAATTATGGGTGTCACAAAGATATAGTTTACTCTCCGGTACATTACATTCTTGTAATGCGAAGAGAATTTGAGAATATCGAAATGAATATAAGGACCGAAACGGGTACTGCAATGCTATTCAAGTTTGGAACTTTGAATTTAAAACTTCATTTTAAAAAAGTTAAGTAATATGGCTTGTCCGTATCAACAATATTACATGAATCAATATCACGGAATTGGAAGCTGGTTAGGAGGATTATTTCGTTCAGTTCTTCCATTATTTAAATCTGGCGCTAAAGCAGTAGGGAAAGAAGTGTTGAGAACTGGAACTAATATTTTGGGTGATGTCATAGAGAATAAACCAATCAAAGAATCTTTCATAGATAGAACGCGCAAAGCCGGTCAAAATCTGAAACGGAAAGCCGATGTTAAAATCGAAAATTTAATGCAAGGATCGGGATATAAAAAGCCTCGTCAAAAAATATCTAGTCATTCATCACCACTTGGTAACAGAAAAACGTTAAAACCTAAGCGAAAAGTTTCTAATCTTGTTTACAACGATAGATTTGGACAAAATTAATAATGGCTTTTCTCCATGACTAATCTTGTGAATGCGTCAAGTCTGAATTAGATTTATTTGCACTCCCCGTCAACTCAAACTTCTATTGAATCGGGAGAATGGATTTTTATAAACCATTATCTTTGCTGAGTGACGATGCACCGATTGAATTTGTAGTGCCGGAAAAGGGAATGTTTTTTTGGACTTAAGTCAAAAGGTGCTTTAAATTAAAATTAAAATTGGGAAAAAAGGTGGTTCAATGTTTATAGTTAAAAAAGGTGTAGGGCCTGGGAACAACTGGATGCAATTGTTTTTTTATCAAAGTGAAATTTATTTTAACCAAAAACTTGTTTCACCACCAAATAATACATGCTACCGATCAACATTGAAAGTTGTTAAATTATGGACCAATGCAAATTTCCATTAACTTGTAGTTTGTGGTACAGAGATACACCGGAAAATTTGATGATTGACAGAAGATAACGTTGGATTAAGAAAAGGTAAACATTAACATCTACGAGTAAACATGTTGAAATGTTAGGACATGTGCATTCGGATATATTCAATCAAGAAAAATTGAAATGAAAATAAAATTTGTTCGTTCAAGAGACTCATTCAATTTAATGGAGGCATCAGGATCTACGTCCAAAGTTAAAATTTTAGACGCGAGTTTATTGGTAAGAAGGATGAGAATTAATCCTACAATACTTCTTGCACACACGAAAGCGTTAAAATCTGCAACTGCAAAATATCCAATAACTAAAGCTGATGTTAAAGTGTTAACCATTCCATCAGGACTTCAAAGAAAATCTTTAGATAATGTGTTCTTCGGTCAATTGCCAAAACGTTGCATTATAGGATTTATATCGAATAAAGCGTTCAATGGAGATTACGCTGTTAATCCTTACAATTTTCAACATTATAAAATTAATTACCTCTCACTATACATTGACGGGCAACAAATACCATCCAAACCACTTCAACCCGATTTTACAAAATCTACATATGTACGAGCGTATCATACATTATTCTCAGGAACCGGTATTCATTTTCTAAATGAAGGAAATGGAATTTCTCTCGAAGATTATGCCAAAGGTTACTGTTTAACAGCATTTGACTTAACCGCAGATCTCACTGCAAATATGAATTTCCAGTGGAATCTTGTAAAAAACGGTTCTCTGCGAATAGAGGTAGGGTTTGAAGATGCATTGGCAGAAACTGTAAACTGTTTAGTATACGCAGAGTTTGACAACGTTATCGAGATTGATAAACATCGAAATGTGATGGTTGATTTCAGTAGTTGAAAACCTACCAGTTATTAAACAACGTCTTACCAGAATGGATGCTTTTGTTGACATACAGGGATTTCGAGAAGATAAAAAATTTATTTTTAAGGAAATTGGTATGGTGTCTTCCGATCGTCATTGTTGTGAAGTTTTATTTATAAAACCACTCAGCCATTATTCAAAGTTGCTAAATTCAGTAAAACGAGAAATCCGTTATTTAGAAAATTATTTTCACGGATTACGGTGGAGTGATGGCTACATTAATTACGAAAATTTTGAAGACAAGGTCGCAAAATGTTAACACCCTTCAACACAATTTTTGTGAAAGCTAGCGAAAAACAATACACTTTAAAATTTTTAAATAAACCAATAATAAACATGGAAGGGATTGAGTGTCCATCTTAAAGCATTAAAGAAAAATATGAAAGCAGTCAAATGTCTTCATCATAATGAAAACCCGTCATGTGCATTGGAGCATGCATTAATTTTATGCGAGTGGTCCAGAACTAATGGTAAAGATGTACCAGGTCGAGCTTGCACACCAACTGAAGAGTATTCCGAGCATCAAGAATGTACAACGCATTGTCTGTGCTTCTAATTAATTTCCTCTGCGTATGCCGAGACCTGCCGCTGTAATTGCAAACACCGATCCCTCAAACAAACCAGGGCAACATTGGGCTGCGTTTTTGATCGATAAATATGGAAACAGAGAATACTTTGATTCATTTGGAAGACTTCCTGAAAATAATCACCGAAAATTCTTAGATCGTAATTGTTGAACTTGGATTTATAACGCTCAAACACTGCAAGATTTCCATTCAGGTTTCTGCGGTCAATATTGTCTCTTGTATTTATTTTTTAAGCTTTGTAATATTAATACTTTAGAATTTTTGGGAATGTTTAATAATAATTTAATTAGAAACGATCATTTAATAATTTTGATGTACAATTTATGTTTTACGAAAACAAATTTGTTAGATTTATAAAAATTTCAATTGTTTAAAAATTCATATAAAAATATTTACATGCATTTTCGAGAAAAAACGCAAACAATACAATTAATTAATGGTGAAAAAAGATGAAAATGGATTAAACATTAATAAAAGAATACAAATTAATAAAGCTAAGAATAAATACTAAAGATGAATAATTCATATTTAAAAGTGTTATATTAAAAATTAAAAATCAGTACTTAAAACTAACATATACATAAACCTAACGCTAACAGTATTTACATGTAATAAAATAAATAAGTACATAAATAAATAAATACATAAAAAATAAAGCTATTAATTCCAGGAACATTTGATAAAGCTAAAAAAAAAAACCATTACAATGTGATCACAAACGGTATCCGTACGGTAACGTGTTTAAATTATCCTCAACCCGACGCCTCTTTCTATATTTTGCCCTAAAAACTTTTTTTTTCGGGTTTGGATAGAACATCAAACGCTGCGTTTCGTTTCGACGTTGTTAAGAACCATGTGTTTAAGGGAATCAAAATTCACAACTTGCGAGATTTTGAAGTTTAATGTGATGCCTTTAACTTTGCACACGTACTCGTAAGTGTGTGACTTAGTTGACCACACCTTAAAGGCATAGTTCTTAGGACCACCGCTAACATATTCTGTTATTTTACTACCAGGCCCGTAACATTCGATCTCGTCTGTCATGTCTCCTAGGAAATCGCCTGTTACAGGGGTCTATTTGCCTGGTTTCTCTGTAAAAATAACCGAATCTGTATCGAAGTATAAGACACGTCTGTCCAACTGTTTCAAGTATTTGTACAATTCTAGACGGGCGTTTGCGGTGGTGTACGCAGCTAGGGCTACATTAACCGTGTTAAGGGGTATGATATCTTCATTCGGCTTGTCCCAGTTTAAAATTAGGGTGTCATCATTAACAGAAGTAAGAGAGTGGGCTTCCACAGAAGGATCGGTCAACATCTTAAATAGATCATACGGATCTTGTATGATCGAGGTTTGCATTAGATTTTCCCATTAGGCAAACTTACCCCAAAAGCTGTTTAAGCATAATTTGGCAATATACCGCATACCCGGATTTACACCTATGTTAGATGTATCCAATGCAACCCTCTCTCTCTCGAGATATTCAGATATGTACCGATCCCTCGATTGGTCATCCGTACACCACGAAGGCCATCCCGAACTTTCTTGTTTCAGCTTTAAAAGTTATCAACATAAGTTCAAAATAAACCTCCAGACCTAGAACCCTGGTTATACTGTGCAATCTCGTACTCCCAAACTTCTAAAATTTCTAAAATTTGATATCATCCTTGTGATGAGCGCTATCACGAAGTTTGACTAGGTGTCCATTACATTCAAAATGTCATTTAAAAATATCTCCTACCAATCTAAAAATAACTTTCGTCCGTACTTATCAACAAGTCACAGTTAAACAAACATCCATCACATTTTTTTTTTAATAATTTATATTTTTTTATTTTAAAATAATAATTTTAAATTTTTTTTTTTTTTTTTTTTTTTTAAATTTTTTTTTTTTTTTAATTTATAATTTATTTTTTTTTTTTTTTACATGTGTTGCATGTTTTTTAGTTCCATTCAAAATCAGTTTTTTACCAAATTTGTTTTTTAATTTATGAACCCACATTATTCCGTCATACAATAATTATTCTAAAATGCATGCTGTAGTAACTCCTTTTAATTCTGCCTGTTTAATGAGCATTTTTATTTTGTGTATCGTTGATTTTTGATTTTAATATGTATTTCTTAATTTAATAAACATTTTATATCCTAATCACTTTATTTTACATTTTGGATGCTAGTATGAGGCGGCACTAGATGTCATAACATATTATCAATCAATTCATCGCAATAGTACGTGTTTTTTAATTCCGCCATTTTGATTTTAACGTTGATTTTTCAGCGTTAAGTTTCGAGTTTACGATTAATTATTTAATATTTAAAAAATTCGATTCAATTTATTACATTTTAGTGTTTATTTTAATTTCTTTTTTCGATTTACAGAGGATGAAGACCGTTGGAGAATATGCGTGTTGGAGAAGGATGCAGCACAACCACATCTCTATCTGGAGTAGATGAAGTGTTGCAAAACAACAATTTAAATTTCACGTTTACCCGCAATTAAGGAAAACGGGCAGGGTGTTGACGTGAAGGTCACGCTCCGAATATTTCTTGATTAAAAGAAATAGGTATCACCGCCGAAGAGATGACTAAAAGGTGGATCCCAAAATATAAGATCAGAAAAAAAAACCATTTGTGACTTCAGTTCATTATTAGAACAGGCTCGAAAAACGAAGAGAAAACTTGGATTAAAAATTAACTGAAGCGAGGTGAAAACACGAAGGAAAATCGTGGAGGTGACATAAATTACACTTCAATTTTTTAGGATTGCCTTAATTTATGTGGTGGTCTTGTGTTTAGTAAAATTAAAATTAAATAAAATTATAGTGGTTGAAGAGCAGAGTGCTGCTTAAGAATTTGGGCAAAGGGATTAGTATTCTCATTTAAAGACGGGGGGAGGGGAGGGTTGTGACAAAATCTTGAGCGCCAAGGAGGCCCTTTTGGCAAAGACGTCGACCCGGGGGATATAAACCCCCTTTTGCCAAAAAAAAAGAAAAAAATAAATAACAGCCCCCAAAAAAAAATGGACGCTCACGCGTAAGTAATTACATAAAGTTAACACTTAATGTAAAACTTAAAACTAAACTTAGCTGATGTCGCTCTCGGGATGGCCGGTTGCTCTCGTCAGGTGAGGCTTCTTTTGGGACGGTCGCCTTGGCCGGAGGAAAATTGCTGTCGAAGAGGGCTGGATGCAGCTAGCCGAAGATTCTTCGGAGTGTTTAATAAAACTCAGGGAGAATAACGCCGTCAAGTATTTTTATTGTCGATAAGTAAATAAATGGTATTAAATAACTAATCACGCAAGATAGTCTACATTTCAGGCGTGAAGGCCACAATTAATACTGATAAGAGTTTGATCTCTCGGACGCAATTAGGGAAACTTGAGTTAAACGCGCTAAAATGCAAAAAAGAAAACGATTGTACGCGGGCGTACAAATAAGTAAAGGAAAGGTACTCTTCTCGCGGGTTTGCGCTATTACTTGAAGGGGAGTAGAGTCATGCGTCGAATTTCTCATGGATAATCCGACTAAGGGAAGATCTTACAATGCAAATAAGGGAGCGAATTAATTTTAAGCGGGAGAAGGCAATTATTTGGGCTATACTTTCAAATGTTTCAATGTTTCACAAATTTGCGCTTTCTGCAAGAAAGGAAAAAAAACAATAATTAAAAGATTGCCTAAGAAATAAAATAACAGAAATAGATAAAAGCAAATATTCAAAATGGCTTCAGAGCGCCATTTGCAAAATTTTAACGAAACTTAAACTAATTAAGTAATAATTAAATATTTCTTCAAAAATATACGAAGTTGTTAAGAATTATGACACACAATATTTAATTTTAAAAAAACTAAACTAATACAAAGGTAATATTAATTTGCTTACTTGTGCGTGTGCAAGGGAAATATAAATGCGCTGTCGCAGACGACGTCGAAGATAAGCAAATGTGTCAACGTATTTTCCAAGTTCGGCCGACACTCGCACCTGGGAAAGCAAAGTGAGGGAATACCGATAACAAAAATCGGTATTAAAAAAATAATATACCTTAGAAATTATTTAATTATGAAATAAAAAGATTTTCTTTTTTTTTTAACTTGAGTGTTACTCAAAACGTAATAGAAGAAGAAGATAAACATGTGAATCCTACGTTTGATTAATATTTTACATGTATTGTAGTATTGAATGTAATATTTATGTAAATGAGAGAGAGAGAGAGACAAATATATATTTTTATCTTATTGCACTATTTTATTTCAAAGGTAAAACATACGCCATCATGCCAAAATGGCGTTAATTAAAGTTTCCCCGAAAATATCTGACGTCAACAAAAACTTTCCAAAAAAGGCCTAGTACACGTTAACGACGAGGTCACCGATGCGTCATCCAAAAAACACCTTGTACACGTTAACGACGAAGTCATCAAAGAAAGTGAAAGCAGGGTCCAAAGTCCACGGTGTCCGTATTCTACTTTTGTATGTATTCTATGATGTTTCATTGGATGTTGAATTCAAAATGCGATTTTCGGGAATAATATGGGTGAATTAAAATTTATTTATTAAACAATAGATTTAAAACAAATCTATTTGCTAGTAATACTGTTAATAAAAAAACGAATATATTAAAAAAAAACGCATTTTTTATTTACATCTACAATATTATTTTTTATTCAATTTAATACACCATAATATACAAACTGAGTAAGTTGCAAAATATGAAACTGGCATGTACACTTAGGTTATTATGTTAAAGGAAATAATTAATATAAATATTACCTGTAAGTATTGTGATGTATTGTTCAATTTAATTACTTTTGCACCAATTTACAAATGGATAAAAGAACTCACCCAAGAAATCGCTGAATAAAATACTTTCGCAGTTGATCTGCACCGCTTCTTCAAGACATATTTTGAACTCTGATAGCTCCCTAAAATTAATGATGTACATTTGTAAAAAACAAAACCATTGTTTTACTACCCGCACACAAAGGATTGCGATAAAACAAACTCGCGTTGGCCGTCCTTTTTAAATACAGTATCAAAGCATTTTGTAGTAAGATCAGAAAAAGTTCCATTTGCAATACATTCGACCTCTTCAAGACTTTTGATCACATTCAGAAAGTCTACCTTTTCTTTAGAGCACATGTGAATTACAATTTCTTGAAATGAAGATATCAAGAATGTTGAAAGGTATTGCTCTTTGGAATTTAAACACTCTACATAATATGGTACAATAATTTCTACGCAAGGTTGTTCAAGTATATTTGCACAGTAGAATTCATAATAATCTTCTCCATTTTTCAATTCATTATGCATTTCCATGCATTGGTACATGTCCATCCAGTGCAACTATTTGTATTATATAATGAGCATTATAAACTTATCAATAAAGACGTTTGTATTACCAGTCGGGCATAATTAAAATCGATTAAATGACATTTTTCTCTTATGTAATAAGCTATGTAGGGTTCCTGTTCAGGTGCATTGGCCTTCCTTAAAGCAATGCCTAAAATTTTTTAAATTGAAACCAAGATGTTAGTTACAAACAATTGATAAACAGAAAAAATTGTTTTCGTAAAAAAAATAAAAAGTAATTTTATACCGTCAAAAAACAATGTGACAATTTAAAAACTTCTAATGGGCTCTATCTCACTAAAGAAAGATGATATCAATGATATTTTTTTTAATTTTGGTATACATATAAAAAGTAACATTTCCCATAAACTAACTAAATGTAAAACAATCTTTTCTAGTTTTCATCACTAGTTACGAAAAGTTAAAAATTGTAGGACGTAACAACCGTGTACAACTATTTTGAAAACGGCAACGATGGTAACACCGACAATTTTGAATTTTGAATACGTTTAATTTAATTTTTTGCTTCTTTTTTTAAAATTAACACTGTATAATTTTCAGAGTTTTTGGACAGACTGTACCTTACAGAGTCTTAACTATTTTGAGGTGAAATTAAAACAAAACTGTGAGATTGTATTGGATTAGATGATTCTATACAAGTTAAATTACTTTGTAAAAATTATTTGAACAGGTTTTGTTAATAATAACTTATGTGGTACTTACTAATTAAAATAATTGCAGCGTATGTAAACATTTGCAACACCATTTTAGTATGTAGAATACTTTAAGAATGAAGGAATCTACTACTATTCGTTGCAAAACTTCAAGTTAATATATAAATAAGTCGATAACCTCAAGGATAATGTCGAAGGAAGGTTATTCATAACTCGTTTAATTTTAAATTGTAAGAATTCATAAAAACTTGTGTATTTAGTAAAAGTAACAAGTACAAAAACCCGTAGAACATTAATTTCTTGAATATTAATCCAAATATATAATTTGTAAATTGTTTAATCAAGTTCCATAGTTCTTCGAAATAAACAATTTGTTAATTTTAATATTACATAATAACACGGGATGGGTCACAAAACTCTGCATCGCAACCGATACGTTACAGAAAAGAAACAAAAACATGTAACTTTCAAAGTAGGTAAAAAATTGGATTAAGACATTCCAAGGAAGCTTTTTACAGAGAACATTTTGGAATTTTAGATATTTTAAAAATATTCTTTCTACTGAAAGTAGAAAAGGAACAATAACACATTTTAAAGTAATATCTTTATTAATGGTAGTTCACCTTTATTACATTTAATAATATTAAACATTTTACAGTTATAATTTTTGTTACTTAACCAATAGTACAAAACAGAATAAAATTTATTAAAATTAATTATTTTTACACGATCAAGCGTAAAATTGACTTTTTTAACCCCATTTTTGGGCGTAAAGTAGAACATTTTGCCCGCGGACTTAAAAGTGTTACTTTTGCGCCAGTGGGCTTTTGGTTTTTAAATCGTTAAAATTGATCTAATGTATTGCTGGATGCAACCAAATCGCCATTATTGGTGTATATTGTATTAACTATTCTGTAATAACTTTAACAATATTGTAATGATTGATACGCTTGTTAAAAAACTGTATTCTGTAAACGTTTATGTGCAATTCGCACTTCACACTTCACAGTGCTTCTATTTCACTGCATGAATGCAGCCATCCCTTCTTAAAACTTTAGTAGTGTAATCTCCGTAACCTAACCTTAATCATTTTTCTTCTACTTTTCCCTTCCTTTATTTTCTATTTGCTTATTTTAGTCCTGTTATCGGTTGTTCTCTATGATTTTGCATTCCGTTTTATTATTTCCATCGTAATCCTACTCCTGTATGACAAAACAGTTTTTATAAGGCTAAACACATTTCGAAATCTTTGTTTCGGGTAAGCATAAAATAAGTGTGTAATTTATTATTAATACTCTGCTTGTATTTTAGATTAACAACATGTGGAATGCAATTCAAATAAAGTTGTTTATTTCCAAAACATAGGCCAGATTAGACCTTCACAATCATTAAAACAGACCCTAAATTGTCAATGTCGTCAATGGATAGCTGCGACAATTCCTCTCTGCGGCAAGTCCCAGCAATTCCAATGATTAAAGCCACCTAATTTTTTATATTATGTTAGGTATAATATTATTAATCAAAACAATTTACTTACTTTCATCATTAAAAATCTATTATTTGGAGATTCTATAATAAATTTTAAAATTTGTCCCCTTGTTAAAATTTTTAATTTTTAGGTTTGTATCCGTCCCAATTTCTTTTAGGAATACAGTTACTTTTTGAAATTGCTTATTTCTAGATTTTCATTAATTGAGATAGCGGCCTTCAACATTGAATAAATCGACCAAGGTGTTGATGATTTAAATACTTCTGACTTCTCAAATAAATATGCTAGAAGCACATTTTTTGATGTTTTTGCCTTTTTTCCGAGACACCACTTAATATAATCATCGTAAGTTTTTTTAGAAATTTTCAGCGATTTTTGACCTCCTCAAAGGACTAGCGACCACTTCTGGTGGCGTACAAGATATCGAAAAATCTTCCATGTTTTTGTTAAATAATAATTTGATGCTTGCAATTTTACAATATGACAGTCACTGTGAGTGACAAATGAAAAATTATGTAAGGCACCTATGATGGTAATAATACAGTAGATTAACGCAATTTGTAAATGTTTTTACTTTTTGTATACGAAAATAATGAAACGTTTGTGCCCCCTGGCTGTTCTCTCCTCTTCTTGGTTGTTCCTACTCTCCACATACGTGGCATTCATAATTAAGCTTTTAACCTGGTTACTACTTAATAGTCCGTTTCAGGAGCGAATTGGGGTTCTAAATCTAAACTAAGCAAATCTAAACCAAAAATAATGCGATAAACTGCACTATTAAATAACACAAACCAAAAATAGAAAAAAAACTCAGATCAACAGTAATAAATAACACGAACAGAAAATTACAAAAATCAAATAAATCGCAATGAAAGTTAGGCTACTACTCCCTGAACACGACAGGAACTGATGATAGAACCAGTAACCGATAACATTTTATATTAAGTTCCGTGGCATTAATTAACACTGACGTCATAAGTGTTACGACGGTTTTTTTTTAATTAATTATTTATTTATGTTTCTCAAAGGGCAACTTTTAATGATCAGGATGTAATGAATTATAAACAGTAAAAGGTTTGCTCACCTATTTTGGGGCACAACTGATTAACTTTCAAATTGATGCATGCACAGCCTGCCGTCTAAAATATGGGATTAGGATCTTTTCTGCCAAATACGGGACATGGAACAAGAACAACAAGCAAGATTGCCGCCTCACTGCCGGGAGGTAGAAGCTCATCCTGCTTTACCCTCCCATGAACTTCTCCATCACCTACCCATTACCTAATTTATTACAACTACATGTCTTTCAAATCTGCTTCCCTACCTACCTGTCCCTGTCTACCTAAATATCTTAAAAATTATAAACTTATAATTACTCTACTTATCCATGATCATGGTAGCCATCACATCCGGCCATGGTCAGCAAGCGCTTCTACAACTGAGACTAGAGCATCTGGCATGTAGCCTGCAAGCTCATCTCAATATGCACATCCGGCGTTTAGCCTGCAGGAGCTTCAATTAACTGAGACTAGAGCATCCGGCATGTAGCCTGGAAGCTTATCTCAAAATGCATATCCAGCTTGCTTGCCTGCAGGTGCTCTAAAACAACTGATACTAGAGCATCCGGCATACAGCCTGCAAGCTCATTTTTGTATTACACTAGACCCCCAAAACCATTTCATTGTCTAATCTTTTATTTTTATATGACACATATAATTTTTTGACACTTTTATATTAATTATTTATCAGCCTGCTTTTTTTTAATTATTGTTATTTACAACTTAACATTTTATTTAATTAACTTAAGTGCAACATAAGTAAACTAAATGAAATATGCTTACGTATTTCCTAAATACAATTAGGCAATCCAACGACCTGTCAAACGCGAAATCCAATATGGAGGCTGGGGCACACATTGAAATGTCAGTTAACACTCCAAGTGGTATTTTTGCGGTGGATCGATTTTAATCGATTTTAATCGATGCGTTTTTGCGGTTTTAATCTTAATCAAATTAGGGTATGAGTGACGTCATGGATCAGCTGTTCAACTTTTGATCTAGATCGATTATAATCGGACTTTGGGGTGATCTTTCGTTTCAATTATGTTTGACAGTTGAATTGTGAGGTAATTTATTTTAACGAAAAGTGTGTCACAAGTTGTGTGCCCCAGCCGCCACTTTTCTTTTTCACATGGTTTGATTGCCTAATTGTATTTAATCTTATTTAAACCAAAAATCATTAAAAACCTGTAAGTAGTGAGTTTTATTGACATTATATTTATAAGAACGGCTTAATATATTTTAAAGTTTCAAAAACCAGTTAGAATTGTCTAATAATCGGGTGAATAGATAGTAACCTTCAAGTTCAAATATATTTTTTAAATATCTTAAGGACAACGTTTTCTGCAAAACGTCTAGTGGCGTTGAAACTATTGGTCCATAGACATAAAGACCGAAAAGGATTTTGTTTGTATGGCCATAAGGGATCTGTATTCAGAAAATTTTTAAAAATTACCGATATTCAATTTCTCATGTTAGGTGTACGTGGTCCTTCCACATGCTTCAGTTATGGTGTGTGGGGTTCAATGTCTGCTAAAGGTGTTGGAAAACTTCACTTCATTTATGGAATTGTAAACACCGATAAATATTTAGAGTTGCTTTCAACAATGGTAGATGCATTGCAAAATAATCATAATTTTGTGTTCGTAAAGCTGTTTTAATTTTAATAAACTTCTAAATCTAAATGAAATGCGTTTGCTTTTTAATTTTTAAGAAATGACAAACAAAATAAAAATATGAATAAAATGACATTTATGGCCAAAAGAAAATTTTAAATATTATAGGATGCAGGTGCGGCATTAGTGCGTCGAAGTACGATATATGGGTTTTAAAAGAGATATCAAAAAGTTATTAACAAAATTATAGACCGCTTCAAACTTCACATTTTAAAATTATTTTTGTATTTACCGGGTGTTACATATTACCAGGGTGAAACCAAACTACTATTTTAAATATAACACCCTTATATATTATTTCAAATTTAGATTAAGCTCATATCCGCCGTATGTTCAATATAGAGTTTCATTACGTTATACAGAATATTTCAAAAGTTATAGTCAATTGTATACGAAAAATGATACTCATTTCAACCTCCTGTATATCCTAGACAAAACAACCTAATTACAATTCTTTTTAAACACTAACTTTTGACATTGATACAGTATTACGAAAAAGTGCTATCAAAGGAAAGGAACACCAACTGCAGCGTCTATTTAACCAACAGAAAAAGTGCTATTTTTTATTATTGAACCAATGGAATACCTATAGAGCGAACCATAACGCGAGCACAAGATTTTGTCAATTTTTTTTAAATGAATTACCCTGTGTTTTATTTTAAAAAGTGAAAATAAACTTTATGTTCTTTTATTTTTAATTAGTACTCTATAGCTAAAGTTGTTAATTTCTGAAATATTTTCAATTAAATATTTTTTTTTTTTAACTTTTATTATAACAAGTTAGCCATGAACAAATAAAACTGCGACTTATCATTATAAAAACTTAAAAAGATAAGTGATTATTTAGACAAATTCTTATAAAGTGAAGTCATTTTATAA
Organism: Abscondita cerata; assembly: GCA_030710515.1. Taxonomy (NCBI): domain Eukaryota; kingdom Metazoa; phylum Arthropoda; class Insecta; order Coleoptera; family Lampyridae; genus Abscondita; species Abscondita cerata. The sequence continues at coordinate 14,453 of JALBCR010002660.1, read as the reverse complement.
TAAAAGTTCCGCACCAAAACAGTAATGGTAAATAATTTTCTAAAAGTCCAAATTAAATCACCCATCAAAAAAGTGTGGTCCAATTACGTGATCTCTAACTATACCACTCCAAACATTCAAAGACCACCTAGTTTTCATGAGTTTCTATAAGATGGGGATTACTTGTCCAAAAGTAATGAAATTGTGTCTATTACAGTTCCATATTTATGAAATGTGGCTTCGCCTACAAAGAGGACAAAATCAAAGAAATCCGTCTGATTATGAATTTGTTGTTGACCCTATTCACAAAATGCAAACCTTCTGGGATAGTCATCGTCAAGTAACTCTTGATGCAACTTTGGATAGGATATAGATGATCTTATTTTTACGCAGTATTCTTCGAATAGACCCTGTCACTAATGTGCGATAACACGAGATTTCCGTGTACTCAAATGTGGATTATGGGTAACTTCAAGCATCGCGTTTAATTCATTTTCTCCGTTAAGTACAAGTTTTGTACTTTTCCTTTTTTCATAAAACTACTAAATTCGTACGATTAACCTTTCCAACGTTAGTTTCTCAGGTTGTCTTCGTGCGGGATATTTCTCTTTGTAAATTCTTTGTGCTAATACACTATTTTTATACATTCTCCCAGTACCCTATATCATGTCTGTTAATTTCTCAACAGGATAATTCATTGCGAACAATTATTTAAGTAGTTACAATTCAATAAACACTACACGATTTCAAATAAGTTTGTGAAAATGATAGGCTACTAATACTTACTGAATAGTATACTGTCCTTTGTTCACTGCTAACTTGATATTATACAAATTTTTAAAATAAATCTCTTTCTGTTACTAAATTACAAATTACAATCACAAAAAAGTATTCAGGCTTCAGTATATGAGCCTATTACAATGGGGTGTATCGTAAGAGAACCCCAAATTGTTTCAATATTTTCTACATTGGCTCTAATATACAGTTCAATCGTGGACCAATATGTAAATAAAACAAAATGCAATATTGTAAGTTGGTAAGTTATATTAGCTAATGATTAGAAATTATATTGGTCCAATATTACCAAATACATTATTTCATTATTACGCCAAGTTGTAAAATAATATTGAACCAACTTCATTTCAATCACAAATCACATTAGTTTATTATACTCAAACAATTATTATGGTTTATTGGAAAAATTAAACTCCGTATAAAAAAAAATGTCTCAACAGCAGTGTGGAATTCATGGTTCAGAGAATGCGACACTCATAAACTGTTAATTATCGATCAGTTGGTTAAAATAAAACTATATCGAACCTTAAAGTGGGAGGCTAATAAACATATTTCTAATAGCTATAATTACAGTGATGTCACAAAACCACACCGTAAAATAAGAATATTATCTGCATAAATAAGTGTAAATGTTTGGATATGTTTTATGTATAGCATTGTATTAGGTACGTTATTATTTATGTGTAAATTGTTTGTAAATTATTACTATTATTTTAGATCAGTTGAATTGTAAATTTTTGGAAACAATGTTTATAATAAATGAGCTATTTTTACTTTAATTAAACTATTTTAATTCCGAAACCATGATATTTTGATACAGTTTCAAAGAGTAAAAATCTTAACTTTTATCTCTACTAACAGATAACAAAGTGTCACTTTTTAAATTATTTTTCCTCGAAAAAAGTGAGTACTATTTTTAACACCAAATTTCCCTCAATAATTTTCTAATTCTATTGTAATATGATTTTTCAATATTAAATCGTCATTTATTTCGTCACAGAAAAGAATAGTGTATTATACACGTATTATCCGCACCGCGTCGTCGGGAGACAACACACCTCAAGCTAAAATCTAGTACTTTTATTTTTAGAAGTAATAGGAATAGGTTTTATTACCAAGTGAATTTAAATTTGAAGGTCTAGTGGAACCCACTTTCCCTAAAAACACGGCAACTTGTTGCCTTTGAATTGAAAAATTTGAAAACCATTTTTTATTTAAATCCTTTTCAACTGAACACGTAAAACAAGTAGATACAAAACCAATAATTTTAGCGTTTCTGAACTCTAATGGTATTTCCCCAGTATGTTCTACTTTATTCCTAACGAAGTTATTAAATGACAAACAAATGTCAACATTATTATTTGCAAGTTAAAAATAAAGTGCAAGCATAATTTGTAAAATAATTGTTTCTTATTTATCTAACACCGACCAAACCAAACTGTTTTAACAAATAACGCTTCGCAAATTTTGTTATTTTAACGTCAAAAGTCGTTTTTAAAAAGTTGTAATTTATTAAACAATATTACATTTGACGGAGTTCAATTAGTGTTGCTTCTACAGAAGACAAATATAAACTAAAACTAAGATAATTCATATGAATGAATATTATAATTAAAATAGATAAAGAACAATTACTATAGGATGTGCATCAGCACTAGATAAATCTGTCTACTATTTATCTATTGCTGAATATTCTAATGTACTATTATACATAACTCCTCCATCCCAAGAATCTTAAATGAGTAAATACGAAATTTAAGTTTTAGATTGAAGTAACGAATTATCAGCAATGTCCAAATTTTTGAAAATGAGTTTTAAAATACTTTATTAATGTTTGCTTGAAGGAGTCACGTTTACAATATAGATATACAACTAAACATATAATACATATAATGAATAAAAATACAATAATAATGGAACAATAATTAAGAGTTGTCGTTATCGGGGCTTCTGTTTCTATAAGTTTATGTCTTTGTTCATTTAATTTGATTTTAGTTTTAACTAAATCTTGTGTATTTGTGGAAGTTAAGTCCATTTTGATACATTAATTATTTTAGATTTATAAATTTGTAGTTCTCCAACACTAGGCAGTTTTAATTCTATTTCTTTAGTTGAAGATGATTTCATTGTAAACAGTAATTCATTATGATTAATCAAAACCGAACAATCAGGGGTTAAATGAATTAAATTGGTTTCTCTTATGTCTTTTCTGTCAATGTTATTTTTACATTTAATGTCTAGAATAGTTTTAGAAGGTGAACTAACTAACCAAGTGGCGGTATCTATTTGCAATATTTTGTCTGTAATTAATTCAAAAGTATAAGTTTCACAAGTTTGATTTTCATGAAAGGAAAGTAGTTGCGTTTCACATAGTTTTGAATTTGGGATATTGAAATGGTTATCATGTGAGCAAAATAATGATTTATTGAAGTTATTTGACAGTTATTGAACTCGATGGGAACACTAAATTCTTTATTATAAAGTATTGTGTTATAAGTGGGAATAATCATTTGAAATTTATTATTATTTGTGTAAGCTGGAAAGGGTATAAGTTTGATAAGTTGATATTCTAAGAATGGTTTTACTAAGGGTATTTCAAATATAAAGTAAATATGTTGTCTTTTGATATATTTTTTGTAGTAATAATAGATTCATATAAATGGAGATTTCATAGTTTGGTGGGTATGGTAGACCTAAATTTTTTGTTATTGTAAGGTTGAAGTTTATTTAAAGATTCTGATATTTGAGTTAATGATTGAATTAGTTCATTATTATCAATTATTGTCCATTCTTATACTTTTAATACGGCGTTACCTTTCTGTAAGGGTACAGTCCAGGGTTGTCTTTTAATGTCCGTATGGTTACGTCAAGTCTACATTGGTTCCATGTAAGGAAGAAGAGGGCAGTTGTCCTGGAAAAGACGTTAGTTCGTTAGCATGTCTTTTTAGGATAGTGTTTGTAGGAATATTTCTTAAGTCATACGTGTCATGTTCATGATATTTGTCAACAACGTAAGGTCCTATAAATTTTGGATCTTTTTATTTCTAGCATTAGTTTTTATGTAAACTTTATCACCTACATTAAAGGTTTGGTTTTTCGAGTTTTGTTAAGTTTTTCATTCCGATTTTCTTTAGTAATTCTTTGTTTATTTTGTAAAGCTTTATATAAACATTTCATTTTTCTTTGTGACTAATCATATAGTTCTCATAAAATGATTTTTCATAATCTAAATCAAAAGGGTTTTTTACATTCTGTATGTCCAAATAAAATTTCAAAGGGAGTGAATTGCAAATTTGAATGTATTGAATGATTATATGCCATTACACAATATGGAATTTTTAATTTCTGGCATGTCTCCTAAGAGCCTATAATGTTCTATAAGGGTAGAATGAAAACGTTCAATTGGTGAATTTGATTGGTGGTGATGTGGTGTCGTAACATGAAATTGATTTTGTGAAGTTCCAAAATTTATAAAGGGTTGATTTTTAAATTCATTATCTGCCACTAAAATATTTGGGGTTGTATAAGTTGTAAAATAATAAAATAATCTATCAGTTATATCAATCATATTACTTGAACGTAATTGATAAGCTTGTACAAATTTGGAAAATGCATCTATTAAAGTCAAATATTTTATTCCTCCAATTTGAAATATGTCCATATGAACGGTATGAAAAGGGCGATTAAATGTTGGCGTTAAATTAAAAGGTTGTTTTATTGGATTTCGATTATATTTTTGTGTCCTACAAGTAGTGCAATTGTTAATAAAATTTTTTATGTCTGTATTCATTCCTTTCCAATAATATTTTCGTTGTAAATGTTCAATAGTTTCTACTATTCCTCTATGATTAGTTTTTCCAAAATGGTAATTGGCTAATTGGGATTGTCGTTCGTTTAAATCTGTTATATAAGTAACTAATTTGGTACATTTATGAAATTTAGGTGTATTGTCATTTACGATTGAGTTTAGATAAAGAGAGAATTCTTGATACAAAGATTCGTTGGGAAAATAACAATAATAATTAGTATTCGGTTCTAAGTATTCTAAAAGTAATTCGTTAAATATTAGGTTTTTGTTATCATTATTAATATAGACTGAATAATGAATATTTCCATCAAATTTTGATATTTGTATTTTCTTAGGTAAATTTGATTCTTTAAATTCAATCTGTTTGTTAAAATGTTGTAAGGGTTTATCTGTGATGTCTATTACTGGTGTTGAACTAAGTTGTGAATGTACTGTATCTGCTAACGTATTATTATCCTCATTTTCAATTGGTAACAAATTATTATTTTCTGGTTCAAATATTGGAATATCAAACAAATCTTCAATATTTGGGGAGTCTGGTCTTTCAGCAATAATACTATAATTAGGTTCTGGAGTGTTTAATCTGTCTACATCATCTAAGATTTCATCAATTTCATTTATTATTTCATCATTTACTGTAACTGGGTTGAGATGAATGCGTGAGAGCATCTGCTACTTTATTAGTTTTACCTGGCAAATATTTTATTTCAAAATTAAATTCTTCTAACTTTAAAGCCCACCTAGCCAACTTCGAATTTGGTTCTTTAAGATTACGAAGCCAAACTAGAGGTTCAGATCTGTGTACAACACGAATTTAGTACCGAATAAATATGGTCTAAATTGTTTTGTGGCCCATACAATGGCTAATAATTCACGTTCAATAGTACTATATTTTTGTTCTGTGTCATTTAAAGTACGTGAAGCGTAACTTACTGGTTTTCCATTTTGTGAAAGTACTGCTCCAAGTGCAAATTTTGAAGCGTCAGTTGTTAGTTCAAATTGTTTATTAAAATCCGGGTATTGCAAAATAGGTTCATTAGTTAAAAGATTTTTACAATATTCGAATGAATTTATAAAGTCTTGTGAATGAATTATTTTATTATCGTTTTTAAACAATGTGTAAGAAATTTGGTTATCTTAGCAAAGTCTTTAACAAATTTTCTATAGTATCCAAATAATCCTAAAAATGATTTTATTTCAGTTTTTGTCTTAGGAAGAGGGAAATTTTGATGGCTTCAATTTTCGAAGGATCTGGTTTTATTCCATTTGGAGTAATTATGTGTCCTAAATATTTTACAGTTTTTGAAGAAATTCCGATTTATCTAATTGAATTTTAATGTTTGTTTCTTTACATTTTTTAAATACATTTTCTAGTCTATTAATGTGTTCTTGTAGAGATTGTGAATAAACAATTATGTCATCTAAATAAACTAAACATTGATTTGGGGTTAAGCCTGTTAATGCAGTGTTCATCATTCTTTGAAATGTAGCGGGGCTATTTTTTAAGCCAAAAGGCATACGTTTAAATTGAAAATGTCCTTCTTCTGTTGAAAATGCGGTTTTTCGCGGTCTTTATCATTTATTTCAATTTGGTGAAAACCTGAAGCTAAATCAAGAGTAGTGAAATAGTTTGCTCTACCAAGGTTGTCTAATATTGTTTCAATAAGGGGAGTGGGTATTTATCGTCTATCGTTTGTTCATTTAATTTACGATAATCAATAACAATTCTCCATTTTCTTTGACCTGAAGCGTCTACTTTTTTTGGTACTACCCAAATGGGAAAATTATATGGAGATTCTGAAGGTTCAATAATATTTTCGTTAAGCATTTTGTTAATTTGTCGTTTGACTTCTTCTCTGTGTACATGAGGATATCTATATGTTTTGGTATAAATGGGACTTTCGGTTTTTGTTTTAATATTATGTTTTATCAACGTAGTTGCTGTTAATGGAAGTTTAGGAGTGTAAAATATATCTTTATATTTGAGACATAAATTTGTTAATATAGTACGTTCTTCGTCATTTAAATGGTCAAGTCTTAAATTATCTTTTAAGTTTTGAAAAAGTATTTGTTTTTGATTGTTTACTACTTCGTCGTGATTATTAATTTGAATTTGATCTTGAGATGGAACATAATCTTCAAGTATTAGAGGTTGTGATATTATTAAAGTTTGTGGTTCGTTTGAAGTATTAATTAAACTAGTACGAAACCAATTATTTTGAAGAGTAACGATTGCAGAGGGCATTATTATATTTTTAGTGAAATGTAATTTAGGGCTAATTTATATCCGTTTTTTCCTACGGCGGGTAAAGTTGTAAATGTTTCAATACGTGGGGGTAACAATATAGTTTTTAACGAGTTTACGGAATTTTTAACTTTTGAAAATTACATTGATTACGTTTTTGTTCTTCTTGTTTTAATTTAGATTCGTTGTAATAAAATGGTACAGTGGTTCTATCCGTTTGAATATGCATCCATTTATAATCTATGTTTGCGGGTAAAGAGGCTAATAAATCTGTTCCTATTAATCCTACATATTCGGTATGAAAATTGAATAAATAACACAAATGTGTACCTTCTTCAGAAAATAGTTTTGGTATAGGTATATCGGCTACTAAATTATGATAAGTTGTGCCGTGTGATGTAGTGATTTCAAAAGGATGTTCAAATACTGAATTTGGAAAATGTTTAAATACGAATTCGGGCGATAAAATTGTTCGAGAACTTCCCGTATCTATTAATAATTTATCATTTGTATTTGGAATTTTGATGTATGGTAAATTTGATTTTGGGGTAATTGTAAAAGATTCGACCGAGGCTGTTAACGAAAATTTACGTCATTGCCTGGTTCGAAATAATCTGGATTTGAAACATTGTCATTTTCTTCTTCAACATGATTTTCGTGGTCATCTGGTGCTTCAAATAAATTTGTATTAAATAACTCTTGGGATTGAAAATTTCTGGGTTGATTTGAAGGTTGTATGTAATTAGTATGTCTGACATTTGGATGGATTTGTCTTTGTAATTGTTGTGAAGCGGGCGTTTCTTTATTGTACTGGTTTGCATTGGTTCTGGTTTAAAAGTAGGTTTAAAATTTTGTTTTGGTCTAAAACATCTGTTGACTGTCTTTGCAAGTTAAATGAGCGCGACTGTTGTGGTCGATTAAAATTAAAGTTTTCATATGCCGGTTTAGAAAAATTTATAAATTGATTTTGTCTAGGGTAATTTGAAAAATCATTATTACTTTGACTGTAATTTTTTTGTAATTATTACTAAATTGGGGATTTGGTTTAAAGTGTGATTTTTGTGAGGAAACTTGAGAATAATCATGAAAATTACTTTTGCTAGTATTTTGAAAATATCTGATATCTAATTCATCTTTAACAAAAGTGAGTGCCTGTTCTAGCGAATTTGGAGAACGACTTCTTATAAAACTACCTAATGGTTCCAACAATCCACTTATAAAAACTTTTAAGCCTAATTGTTTTGCTGTATTTATTTTGTAATCTTTTACATCTCTAACTTCACTACCTAACGCGATTTTTGAATTTAAAGTTGCAAGTAAAGAACGAACTTTGTTAAAAAATCAATGGGACTTTCTTTTGGATGTTGCCTTAATCTAGTCATATCAATTTGAATATTTAATTCTGATCTTTGATCACCAAAATTATTTATTAAAACTTCTTTTAATGCGGTCCATGAATCGTAAACATGACCGGTAACAATTTCAAGTGCTGCGCCTTTTAAACGATTGCGAGCAGCGGATAAAAGTAATTTATTAATATATGCATTTGGAGTTTGAGTTTGCCAAAATTGCGATAAAATGTCTTCAACAGAACGTATGTATTCACTTAATTCAGAAGGTTTACCATCAAAAATTGGTATCTCATTTAAGATACTCATATGGAAACCTTGTGGGTAACCGTTTACATTTTGAGCTTGATTTTGATTTTCCATCGTAAAATTTAAACGCGATGGTGTAAGATTAACTTGTCTTATAATATTATTTGAATTATTAATTAGTAATTCGTCGTCACTGTCACTATATGGCATTTATTAGAATTAATGTTTATTTGCCACTTTCAAAGTTTATTTATTTTTATGTTAGTAAGGGGCATAAAACCTATCCACGGTTCCTACGCATAGATACAGACTCAGAATGGAAATTAAGCAAACATAAGGTTTGCACCAATCAGTCACTCGTCTGTAACTACCTGAACTTAAAATTAAATCATATAATTATATTAGTACGTGCGTTTTTAATTTAATTATTATTTTCACTTGCAGTAATATGCAGTAACAAAAATAAAATGCGAATTTGACGACTTACATTAATTTCATATCTTCCAATAAGGGGTTGATCTGTGCTCGATCACTTGATCCCGATGATCAGGTTTGAAGTCCGCTTCCAGCAAGCTTTCTACGGGCGATGCTTGTCCCTACGACGGCTCGACTGGGGTTGGATGCCTTCTTCAGCTTGGTCGTTCCTGCTACCAACACTTCTACTTCGGCGATGTTTGTCCGTTTGGAAACGATGGGTTTAGGATGTAGGTCTTCTTTGCGACAAAGTGTTGAAACACACGAAAATTAGGGTACTTGATTTTCGAAGGCCTAATTTCTTCACAATCCTACCGACTGCGCCAATTTTGTTATTTTAACGTCAAAAGTCGTTTTTAAAAAGTTGTAATTTATTAAACAATATTACATTTGACGGAGTTCAATTAGTGTTGCTTCTACAGAAGACAAATATAAACTAAACTTGGAAACTAATCTTAGAATAAGCGTTATAATTAAAATAGATAAAGAACAATACTACGGGAAATGCATCAGCACTAGATAAATGTGTCTACTCTTTATCTATTGCTGAATATTCTAATTATTATACATAACTCGCATGTATTTTAGTAAATTATTAAAAAAAACATTGTCATTAAAATCCAAGATATGTATCATCAATGGTATTATTCATAAATGAAAAATTCGTCACTTTTAATTACTAGTTAATACGTTTACTAAATATTTGAAAACGTTGCAACATTGTATTGACAAAAGTAAATTTTACGGATTGTATGTTGCGCCATTTTTACAACGGTGGAATAAATTGAACTATTCTATTTCAACAATCGTACACATTATAACTTAGCGCTTCAGTACAGGTGAAAAAAGTAAACAAAAACGCAACCCAACATGCATATGTGAATTGCATCCGTGATATAAGCAAATACAAGCGGTTGACTATCTTTACCAATATTTCAATCAACGGTTATATTGTAAGGTGGCGATTTTAGAACGTACTTCAAATGAACCCTTCATAGTTAGATTTAATCGTTTGCCTGCATTGAATTTGGCAAGAAGACTCATAAAAAGTTCTGCTCTGTTGTTGGTTTCATTGTCGAATAGAAATTAGCCTTTTTAAGTAAGTATTCCAAGCATCCTTAAATATAAACTTTTATACTTACACTAGAGTAATTGCATATTTACCTTCGACCCTTTGGAATACAGCACATAATTTCATTTGATCTACTAGATTTTTATCATATTCATTTTCTTTCTGACAGTAATAATCAGAGCATTTAGTATGATCACCAAATGCATGGTATGGTCCATTAATTAAATCAACACGTAATGTTTCTATTGCACCATGTTGGTTGTTATAATTTACTTGAAGCTTGGCCAAGTCGACTAACTTTTTTATTGACACAACTGTTAAAAAATTTTTGGCTGATTCGATTAATTTATCATTCTTTAGATTGTAAAGGTGTTTACTATAATTTTTGATAACGTGATTTTTGCACTCTGTTTTCTTAATTGTATGCCCATAAGACACCTTTGTTTTCAGATTTGCATAATACTGGAATCGCCATCGGCAATAAAATACTTATATTTGAGTCCATGCATCTCAATGCTTTTATTGAAGCCTTGTACATAATATCTGCTTCCATCGCAGTCGATGTACCATTCCAGTTCCGATAGCATCGGTGATCCCCTGCTGTTTTCTGTTTATTGTGCGCAACAGCACATGTATAACAAAATTTGTTGCGGACTCCCATAAACAAAATTTTTTTTGTAGCCTTTCAATTATTACAGCCTGCAGTTAAAAAATACCAATAAAGACAAAAACAATGCAGTGTACTTACACTACCAGATGCAGCATCATACTTGTGTCCATAACTTCTTTTGATCCATCCACCATCTAAATAAACTGTTATGTATGGAATCCCGTCCTCATCGACATTATTATTTTCTATGGCAATTCTTGATTCCTCTTTTCCTGCTTCTGATAATTCTTCCACTGTATTCTCATGCCAGCACTAAAATAAAGAAGCAATGGATGAATAATTTGAATAAAAGTTATACTCACATCAGCTAAGTTTTCTTCAATTTGTGAAATTTTCTGTAGTCCATTGGTGGTACGTCCATTAGACAACAAAGTTCTTCCAAATGGTTATAACAGCTGCCAGTTGACAGGAACCCCATACGGCACCAATATTAACAGGATATTCCTCAATTTCTGTAACTGATAACTTTTGCTCATCAGATGGGTTGTTAGTATGTTTTGTAACTACAGATGTGCACATTGTGCATTTAAAAAATAATTTGCTTGTAAATCCATTTCTTCTTTCTTTCCAAAAAAAATTGTCCACAAGTACATTTTCTTGCATGATCAACTTGAAGCTTCAAGGCCCATTCCAAAACATATGCTAAATTGACAATTCTATTTCCGGTTAAAAGGCTGTCTGGTTTATCCGTTGCTTCTAAAGTCAGTTCATGACTATTTATACTATAATACAAATAATATGACATTCTTCATTCAACAAATACTAAGCATATCTAATATAGTTCTACCAAACTGATAAAAAATTAAAACCATAGGCAAAGGGACATAGTTCAGTAAAATATTATTGCAAGAATCTATAACTGTTTTTTTCGAGGGGTAAACCACTGAAAAAAAAAATGTACACTAATTCCTAGGACGGTTACTAATTTCTCTAATCTCCCAATAATTCCTTTAATTCCCCACTAATTCCTCTAATTTCCCAGTATTTGGTCTAATTCCCCACTAATTCCTCTAATTTTCCACTAATTCCCTTTATAATTGCATATGAACTTTAAAAATATCTAGCAATTCCTTTAATTTTACTAATCCTTAAAACTAATTTCCTAATATTTCACCAAATTTACTCATTTATATATTTTTTATTTATTTACAAAATAAATTAAGCATATGTAGACGTTTGTATAGAAGGTACTAAAGCTCCAATTAAAAAGCTGGAGAAGATAAATTGTTTATTTTTACTTCAACAAACTTATATCTACCTATGAATGAAAGTAAAAGTAAGGTACCGGTTCTTTATATTATAAAACTAAACATATTTGTTCTAGTATAATTCAAGATAACATGACATAGTTGAATAAGAAAATTATGGTTTCTTAAACTCTTTATATCTCCTCTTAATATTAAGTTGATCTGTCCGGTTTAATTGAAATGGGCCGTCACCAATTAAATTAATAGGACCATACAAAATAAAATCTTTATGGACCGTATCAATGTCTTCTTTTCGGGGCCAAATAAACGTATCTAACTCTGCTTTCAGAAACTTTATTTTATAATAAGCGTTTCTTTTATCTTCAAGTATCCGACCAATAAACCAGGATTGGTCATAGAAAACCGCGTAATACCCTTCCAAGTGTATTTGGATTTCGACAGTTCCCGATACATTTTCTGATTTGCACGGATACATTTCATCTGAAAAGTGTTCCAAATCATCGCAATCGTCGAGTTCCATCGCATCCGAGTCAGCAGAGCAGTCACTGCTAGTGCCACCGGATTGGTCCACGGGTAACTTCTGTTTAGTTTTTTTCATAGTCAAAGGTGGCTGGGAATTTTTTGAGGACGTTTTCCTTGTACTACCTATAAATCTTTTTAAGCGGTCAGTACTTACTCTACCGTTAGACTGATCTAAAAGCCAGCAGTACGATGACTTTTTAATAATTGAAGTCTTTTTACCGACATAGATTTTTATATAAGGTGAGTTTTCCAATACACTATGCACTTTTTCAGAAAAGTCTTTTAAACTTATACAATTAGTCTCCATAGTGTCACATTCGGGATCTTCATTAGAAATCTCGTTCGAAATTAACTCCATAACTGCATCATCCTCATAACCAATATTATTTATGTTTGCCACATCTAGGTCAATTTCATTTTCTTCTGGATTTTCATCAACTTCGGCGTCGATATCTTCGTTCCCCTCTGTAACTACGATATTTGGTTTTCGTCTTACTAACGGTACCTGCATATATTTCCAATCGTTTTCTTTGCATTGATTCCCAAATGTTTTATGTCCTCTATGACATTTTGTAGAGCTTCTTCAACTATATCTTTGATATTCAAATTAATAATGTCGTCCTCACATGGTAAATTTTCTTTCTTCAGTCTGTTTTTTAATTTTTTGTCTTCCCTTGAAAATGTAAAAGTTCCCCTCAGATCGTTTATGGTGTCAACTATTGTCCTAATTCTATCAATTCGGTTTAGCATATCCTTTACACTAAAATTTATTATTGTTGAATACGTAGAAGTCATAGACCTTGCAGCCCGAAATAAGGATTCACAAGCTTGCCTACCAAAAATGGCGATGCTGAACATCTCTGGTTTTAACTCGCAGCTTTTCAGTTTCAGTATTAGTTTAATCAAAGCGTGGGCGTTCATTTCAATACAAAGGTAACAATTACTGGTCAAAAGTTGTCTGTTATTTTGTATTCTTTGTTTCCTTTAATCCATGCTCTCCAGATTCTTGCAAAAAATAACAAACCAAATCTGAAGTAGTCTGGTACGCAACTCAGTGCTGGAATTTAAGAACGATGATTCGACGTGGTGCATAAGCTTAAGAAACGCCACACTACCTTCACTTTGTGGAATTTCTTTAGTCAGTTGTTCAATTACAATCGAACTGCACATTTTTCTGCGGATGCAAAATTCATTTTGTCTTCACTTTGAGATCAGAATCTGTCAAGAGATGTATGTCTTTAGAACCTTCAAATCAATTCCCTGAGATGATCAGAAGTGGCAGTGTATTTTCCAAATGGCAGATGTATTCCTGGCTTTAGAAAACGAGTCCGCAATTTTGTTAAAATATGCGTGGTATCCTGCACATAACATTCTTCATTTTTTCAATGCTGCATTGGTACCACTCCCAATCTGGAACTGGCAAAGAATGAACTATATCTGTTGTTGCTGGAGTTATTTTGTTGTTCTCTTTATATTCAGGTGTTAAACGACACACCAAGTCAGTATTTAAACGCATACCTCTTAAAAGTCGAGTATCACCGTCTGAGGAAAATCCAATAATTGTGATGCCAAATTTCTTAGCTTCCTCCTTCATCCATTCCCATCTCAAAGTAACTTCTCTGTAGTAAATGAACTATCAGTTCCGAACAAAGACAGGCAGTATGGCGTTGCTCCAACATGTAATGGTTGAGCCATTATTACATAAGCATATGTTGCTTTTACCCGGTTTGAAAGTAAGTCTGAATTGCTTTAGCAGAGGTTCCAGGGAACGTACCTTGTTGAGGAAGGCCATCCCTTAATGGCAAAACAAATCCTATCACATTATTAGATTTGCTGTCATATTCAATTTTGCCTGTCACTCGAGTGGCATCCTCGGATACCCAAATCATTTTTGGTAAATTTCTATCGGTCAAGTGTTTCAATAGGCCTTTAAAATCAAATCCACCTTCTTGTAGAGTCTCATTTTTAGTGTCCAAAATCGATTCAACGTAAATTGAAGGTAAACTATTTTTAATTTAGCTTGAAGTGTTTCATAAAGTAATCGGCCACCAATATAAAATAGGTATACTGCAAATTTTTAGG